>JALIZH010032945.1:18397500-18477500 GCA_030522465.1 Rhipicephalus appendiculatus | reverse complement strand
ATGTTGCACTGGCTCGACACCTTGGGATTTTCTTAACGTTGCTGCCATTTGGCTGCCGTGTCCTGTTTTCCTAACAAAAAAAAAAAAAAAAAAAAAAAAAAAAAAAAAAAAAAAAAAAAAAAGCATTGAGCAGTCGACGTAGTCGTTCTCCCTCTTCTCGCTTAGCCCTAACCACGGTGGCGCTGACGGCGGGGTCCGCTCTTCACCGGCACTGCCGCTCTCGGCGAGCCTCCTCAGCGGCGTCCATGACGGTAAAGACCAAGTGCGCAGACCTTGCCCGAACGAGAGGGACGCTATCGTCCGTGGCGCAGTTTACGCGTTCATGCAGTGGCAGAAGGGGACGCACTCGGTCAGCCGACGCTGTACACGCGACAGGGACGCCATCAGCCCGGCCGCTTCCTCGGGCTCATGCAGCCAAGCTCGGGGGCTGTTGCGTGAACATGCCGCCGTTCGCCTTCGGTCTGTAAGTGCATTGCACTTAATAAACATGGGGCGTCGCTTCAACAAATAAATGCGAGCAGAGATCTTTTCCGTCAGAATGTCTGGTGAGTTAAGACAACGCTCAGCCAGAAGCCATGTAGGCGATAAGGTAAACACACCTGACATGGTAGCGCTGAACGTCGATGCTCATTCCAGCAGGTGAAGCGCTAATTTGGTGCGTACTTTCAATTGCGGGAAAAGCTCGTAAATAAGAAGGCAAATGCTTGATCATGCTGAAACAAAAGGCAGGAAAGAAGCTGAGCAAGGCACCGCAGCAATCGCGTTATATATTGCATCCGAACGAAGGCGGCCAGACACTGCTGAGGTCATAGCCGTGCGCAGGGCTACCCTTCAGGGCGGGGGGGGGGGGGGGCGAAGGTTCGTCGCAGCACCCCCCCTCCCTGTTATGTCAATGTATGGGGCTGACTTTGCGCCCCCCCTCCCCCCCCTCTTTGCTGACCAGGGGGGCGGCCGCCCCCTCTGCCCCCCCTCGTGCGCACGCCTATGGCTCAGGTGGAGAATAAAAATATTTTGTCAAAGCTTGCCGTACAGCTGTTTTCGCGTTGAAATGACACATGCCTTCAAAAGTAACAACATATTTGCATAAACGCTTCTCAAAGTGGGAACTTTCAATCACACATATTTCCTTGTATCTGGGATACACAGGATGCATCCGATTCGAGGGCAAAGCCGGACGAGTTTCTCGAACTCATTCGATTCTAATGGAATTTACTGCCCATTAAGTGCGAATGCCGTTCTATTTGAATGACATTAAGACGTCATGTGTGACACGGCCCAGGAGCGTCAGAGCGCAAGCGGCCAAATATGCGAGGAGAAGGATCTCGTACAGCAATTGAGTTGAAGTTGCATAGCACGCAATGCGTTTCAGCAAGGTATACAAGTGAAGTGACCTCCGTAGTAGCTCAAGGGCAGGGAGCAGTTGTAATCACGCGGTTGCTGCAGTTTCGGCTGACACTGTCAGAAAGGTTGCTTTTATTATTTTCTTTCAGGTTTACCGCTTTTCTTTTAAACAAAATTATGAGGATAAGCTAGGGCTAACTTCGCGATTTGCGAGACAGTTACATGCTTGTTGCGTCTAATCCCCTCATCACACACTGTTTATCCACTTGTGCGAAGTAGCTAAGGTGATGTCCATTTAAACTGCGCCTCTAATGTTTGTGTGACAGTATTATCAGTGCTATTCCCTGCTAGCGGGAGGAAAATAACACAAAACAGATGCGATAAAGATTAATGCACTAAGATCTTGACGTTTCGGCTTCCTACGTGTATCCTTGTTCACACTTCTTTTCGATCGGCCACTGTTTTGATTAATATGATTCTTCCCAATACCATGAGGATTCCTGAAAGCGCGGATGACTGCCGTTCCTAAATGGAGGCCCGGCCAGGGTTGCCGTTAGTGGCTACTTTGCGCCAAATTGGCTGCTTTTGCAACCCGTTGGCTACGAAAGTTTCCAGTTGGCGCCATGGCTCTTTCTTAAACTTGTGCTTTTAATTATTCAAATAGGTTTTATTTATTTATCAATAGTAAAGACTCTGTCCATAATACCCCTTCTGTTCTACTTGGCTAGAAGTTCGGCGATAATATCAAATGACATGGCTACTTTGGCTACTTTTGGCGTGAGTTCTGGCGCCTTTTCATGTCCACCCAACGGCAACCCTGGGCCCGGCCGATACACAGCGATACGGATCCCGAGCGCGATGCTGGAAGAAGGCAAGCGTCCGCAACTCACTGGTCCCATTTACACCACTACACTTGCTACGTGATTGGCATACGAACACACACATTTGAATCTACGGCCATCGTTGGCACTCATGCATTACCCAAAAGACAAGGGGCAGTGTCTTCACCTAGAGATGCACAGATACCGGCCGTTTTAGAAGCCATCACCACGTCCCTGAACTAGTCATCCGCTATTTTTTTTTTTGAAATGATGAATATCAGAGGCTGGTGCCATTATAGTGGCACCAGCTACACCTTCTCGCTTAGCAGAATAAGTATGTAGTAAATAATAATAATAAAAAAGGCACGAAATGTCATACAGCCCAACATAAGATATGCAAAGGCAGTACAATTGAACACCACATGAAAGTTCAAATAGGTAAAATAAGTTCATTTGTACACAAGCAGTGGAGCACAAGTTCGAACTCGCATATCGGTATGGCTTGACATACACAGGAAAATACATTAAGACAAATAATTACACATAAAATGAAACACACTATCACAACATTATACATTTGCTTGCAGTATGAAGAGGATGGCAACAACTTCGTGTACGTTAATATGTCCATAAAATATTTGATCCTTCATGAAACTTCTTGATGGTGACAAGCGCTCTTTTCTGAAGGCACATGGTTGGCCATGGCCCTATTGTATTTTCTTTACAGTGAATTTACACTGGAAATTGTAATGTTTGTTCTAAGTCGTGCAAAGCTTGCCACAGCGAAGCACGGCCCCGTCGCCGCTCGTACTTCCCGTCGACTGAACACGTCTAGCTTCGGCACGTGTAGATTCGAGCTGCGCGGCTTCTTCCTCGGGTGAATGCACTTTCTTAGGACACCCAATGACTCTCTGGACACGATCGGGCGCAGCCAGGCTATGCACTAGATTACTCTTCATTGACACAGCCAAGAGACTTCTCGCGCTTTCGCTCAGGAAACTGAACCTGTTCATCTCGGAACAAAGTTCACGAGGGATGCGATGCGGGCTTGTTGGTAGCACGTCTTCAATAGGTTTATTTGTAGCGCACATAAACGACAGGACAAAATGACAAAGCGCGCAGTGTGTCTTATGTGCCTTCATTTTGTCCTGTCGTTTATGTGCGCTACAAAGAAATCCCGGAACAACGTTGTTGTCGCGAATGAAACTACACGCCGATCTATACCCGTCATCCTGGAGTGGGTAGCGGGACACCAGTGATTGCAGGGAGAGCAGCTCACTCACTAACGTGACAAACATGCCGAGTAACCCCATAATGTGGTCCGATTTGGATTGCCCGAACGCCGAGCACCGAGGGAAAAAAAAAAAAAAGCTTTCGATCTTGACTGAGAGACACGCGACAGTCGACACGCACCCATCCCGCGCATATTCGTTCATTTAACTGACGCAATGTTTAGCACATACCTTCACACTAGGCATGACTATGCCCTCACACACTTTACAGAGCAACCCGGCAGAGCTCACTCGTACTGCCAGTTGTGCGCGGGCTACTGGAAGCTCTCTCACGCTAGCCGGAAATCTCCTCGCGCTAAATCATAAGCTTATTTTTTCCAATTCTCTGTGTTGCCCCACTCACCACTCGTGCGATGTGACTCCGTGACTCCTCGCACAGAAAACCTCCATCCGGCACAATGAGAGAATTTCTGTATCTCAAAGCAACAAGTGAGTCTAACTGTCTGTCTGTCTGTCTGTCTGTCTGTCTGTCTGTCTGTCTGTCTGTCTGTCTGTCTGTCTGTCTGTCTGTCTGTCTGTCTGTCTGTCTGTCTGTCTGTCTGTCTGTCTGTCTGTCTATCTATCTATCTATCTATCTATCTATCTATCTATCTATCTATCTATCTATCTATCTATCTATCTATCTATCTATCTATCCAATGAGCCATTCACCTATTCGCCATAATTCGTTCATCCGTCAATCCACCCAGATCGACTACCTTTTCTCTCGGGGTTCCAGACGCGGGAGAAGTTCCAGCAGGGCAGTTGCGTTGGTCAGCCTGAAATTACTTCATCGCTGGGTGCTTCCGAATGGAAAGTTATGTCATCCGTTGGTTGCCCGCGACAGTCCACGAAAAGCACAGTTTGCAGAAGTGTGAGGGGTAGCGTAAGCGAAGAAGAAGAAAGAAACACCCAAAATAAAGACGGCACAGTGCGCAGTCGTAGGAACGCATACACGCAAGACGCCGGAAGTAAGGAATTGCCTGCCCACTTGCAGCTATATACGAGGGTACTCTAACGCATAAATCGATGGTTGCTCCTTTCTGCACCACCGTGCGTCAAAACTTTTCCTCCGCGCATGTTCCCCGTGGCATCACGCTTGCGTGGGAACATTTCTGGGGTTGCCATTTTGGGCTCTGTTTCTGTTGGCCCTTTGAAAATTCTCGCTGCCGCTCCTCTGAAAGCCTCATACGCAGGCCAGCGGAGTTAGTTCTGAGTGGCGGATGACGCACACACCCTGTCGCTGTGGTTGTGGTGACGCCTGAGAGCTGACATTGAACTGTCAACGTCCACTGCCCATCTTGCTGAGGAAAGCCTCTTTTTTCTTCTTTCACCGCGTTGAGCTTCCATAATTCACGACTCGTGCCATACTTCGACGCGCCATACTATATCGGGCCGACGTGTGTTTCTATAGGCGGCGTACAACTGGGAAAAAAAAAGCGAAAAATAACCAATGCCCTCACTGCTGCACCTACAGTTTCTTGCAAAATTTATCCAGAGAAAACTCTAGGACTATGATTGCTTAGATATGTTGAGAAGAATGGATGAAAATGCAATGCAAGCATTTACCTAATCCGCGTTTTTGTAGCTTCCGGTAATATTTTACCGCAAGTTACTAAGCTTTGTTTTATAACCCTTTAATAAATCGTATTTTTACCCTGAACGCACGAACGCAGTAGACGTCCTTACACATGCATCGTCATTACAACTTTGTAACGCTGTGTTTGATTCTAAACCACCACGTTGTAAGGTCGCAAAACAGTGTGTAGGCAGAACGACAAAGAATGGGCAATTGTAAGAATGTGTCTCTTACCATTGTAAGTGGGCCAGTTGTTCTGTACTACTTATGGTGTAAGTGGAGGCGAAAACATATGAAATGTTAGAACAATACAGAAAGGAGCGCCGCAGCTCTCACTCCAATCAATCAATCAATCAATCAATCAATCAATCAATCAATCAATCAATCAATCAATCAATCAATCAATCAATCATACTAAGTTCACGTGGGCCTCCAAGACGACCGGCATGTTCTACAAATAGCCTGTCTCTTTCTTTACGAGCAAGACGGCACGATTCATTTCAACCGTGTGATTGCAGATGTCTTCTTGTGTGCAGGGTATGGAAACATCGCCCCAAAGACACCACCTGGCAAGGTGGTGACCATCCTGTACGCCATAGTAGGCATCCCGTTGATGCTACTCTGCCTGTCCAACATCGGCAACATCTTGGCGCACAGCTTCAAGTTTTTCTACGCGCACGTCTGCTGCCTGGTCTGTCGACGGGCTGACGCCGCCGCTGCAAAGGTGCGCACACATGTTTATCTTTAGAGGTGCTACCGTATACACTACATTCAGTCACATGAATGCGAAGTGACGTCCGTTGACCTATACGAAATATGTGTTCGCTTTTCTGACACAATATATATTACGGTAGAGATGAGGTCGAGAGAGCGAGAGAGAGAGAAACACTTCATTTTTCAAACAGCTGCTTGTTCGCTCTATCGTCACGTAATACGCCGGAATTTGCATCGACATAGGAGCATTGTCTTAATGGATGAGGAGTGCTTTGGTCTGGGACAAGTTGGCGTGACATCTGCAACGTTCAACAGCACGAGGGGCGAAGACGAAAGACACATGGCCATTGTACACTGGATGGTATTTAAGCACTGGTACTGTTGTTCATGTGTCTTTCGTCTTTGTCCGTCGTGCAGATGAACCTTGGAGATGTCTTAGGGGTCCCCCAAGCAATCTCAGAAGATATAAATAACAAGCGCGTAAATTCTCTTCTAGCGTTTCCCGGCTTTTTGGCATAATTCATGACGCCAGCAGTGTGTTCACATGACGTCATGAGGAAGTGAGCTCTCGATTGGTCCATACACGTGGGATAACAGTTGTGAATTGTCTCCTACCCTGCTTTGAAATGTAGTTTCAATGCAGTTTTTTGAAATGCAGTTTTTGAAAAACGCCCGTTTTGTTTAGTGTCACGTGACTGTCCTGCACGATCAACTGATTTCACTCCTTTCTGGGCGTTTTCGGCAACGCAAGCGGAGATAACAGCTTGTGGCCGGAAAGCGCGAAATTCGGATCGGCTCAAAGCTTTGTGCTGACATTCTACACGTCATTTATGAAGAAATAAGTTGCGAGAAGATAGCACTGTAGGAAGAGAGTAGTTCAAAGTCATCTGAAGGGGGGGCGCCAATTCTGCCCGATGCGTTTATCAAGTCGCACCTTTCACGTCATTTTTTTTAATGCGCAGGTTATGGCTAGCATGTTTTCTTGACAATAATGGCGCCCAAGGACCCCTGATGTTGCTTTCAAAGATCTGCTTACTTCCCACCTTAAACCCGGAAAGCCCGTGAACAATGGCAGGCCTTCGCGAGAGGCACAACATCGCTTCATTTTCATCTTTGCATCCATTGCCGAGCTTGTTTTCTTTCGGCTTCGACCAATGAAAAGGGGAAGGGGGTGGCGCCGCGGCAAAACTGAGATGTCCTTAACAGGCGTTTATTCCTTTACCCGCTCTGCCCTGCTCTTGTCCCTTAACGATACACCGACCATTTTCCTTTCCGTTGCTCGCAGCGTAGTCCTGAATTTAAGTTGAACTATTCTCGTAAGTCTCTAGGTGTTTACCCCGTAGGTAAATGACCGGTAAGATGCAGCTATTACGTACCTTTCTATTGAGGTATACTGGCAAACTCCGAATATCTACCAAATGTGCGCCACCCTATTATTATTCTTGTGGTTACTTCAGTCTCATCGTTAGGCACTTGCGGTCACTACTTGCCCTAAGTAGATGTATTCCTTTAGCCCTTTCCGTGCCTCAGTACATATCGCAAACCGCTGTTCTCTCGCGAGACTATTGAACGTCACTTCAGTTAACTTGCATGTGAATTTTTAGACCCACTTTCTGCTGCTTCTCGTAGTGTGGCAGGCATAGGCGTGCGCAGGGTTACCGTTCAGGGGGGGGGCGAAGGTTCGTCGCAGCGCCCCCCCTTCCCTATTAAGTCAATGTATGGGGCAGACTTTGCGCCCCCCCCCCCCCCCTCTTAGGTTCTTAGGGGATTGGGGGGGGGGGGCGCCCCCCTCTGCCCCCCCCTCATACGCACGCCTATGGTGGCAGGGGTCCGAAGACTGGAAACAGCGAAGCTGGTGGTCTTGCTCTCCTTCTTTTCCTCCTCCTAACCCTAACTTCTCTTCCCTCCTTGCTATACTGTAGTATACATGGCTGTGTTAAGCTTTACCCTCTCCCCTCCTCCTTTCCGTCCTCCTCACAATCACTTCCCTTTCCCATCCCCTTGCTATACTTACTACTCGTGGCTATGCTATGCTTTCTTTCCCTCTCTTTTTCATCCTTTCTGTTTCCTTCTTTTTTTTCCTATTCTCTTCTCTCTCTCTTTCTTTCTGGCTTTCTCTTTTTCGTTCTCTCTCTCTTTTTCTTTCTTTCTGTCTTTCATTCTTTCTGTCTTTTTTCTCGTTCTTTCGTCCATAGCAACGCAATCATATGGTTACCTATCAATGCCGGTTCCGCTGCCGTGCCTTGATAGCCGAGTGGTTACGACGCTCGCCTTCGGACCGTGGGTACCCGGGTTCGACTCCCGCCTCGCCCCACAATTTGATTTTGTTTTATTTACTTCTCTTCCTCCTCTCCATTTCTATACTTCTCTCCTCCTCCTTTCTTTTTTACCGCTGCACCTCGCCGAGCAAAGCTTTCGCTTAACGCTCACCTCCCTCCTCCTTGAGGAGAGGTGAGGAGGAGGAGGAGAGGAGATCCCGGCTCCTTGCCTTAGCATGCTTCTCGTTTTACTAGGCTTTACTCTCTCCCGCCGCAGGCTTCGACCTCCTTCTCCACCGCTCTCCATAACTCTCCTTCGCTCCACTCTCTCCCTCCTGCGCACTCGCATTTCCTCGCACCTGCTAAACTAGGTAGTGGGGCTTTCCCGATTCCTGTGGCGCACACCTGCCCGACTTTTTGCTAACGCCTCGTGGGGGATTTGCAATATCAAACAGCTCCGTTGTCAAACAGTATGAACAAGGATATCACGCGGGAAGCCGAAACATAGGTTCTGAATACACTCGTTCTTCGTCTAGGTCGGCACGCGCCTATATCGTTTTATATTTTCTTCCCGTTAGCAGAGGATGACAAAAATTGTAGGACACTTTGTGAATTGAAGTCTGTTCGGCGAAAGCCTGTGGCCATTCGACTGACTATGCCATGTATTTTCTTTTAGATGTGAAGCATCTTATGGCGAAGCTTAATCCGGTGGTGGTGGTGGTGATGGTGGTGGTGGTGGTGGTGTGCCGCGGGGCCTAACTTACTGCGCATGCGCGAACCCTTTCAAAAAAAAAAAAAAACTCCTCTCCCCCCTCTTTCTCCTCATCTCTCCCCGCGGCAACCACACCCTCACTGCGCATGCGCCTCCCCTCCTCTCTCTCCTCCTACGCTCCCCCCCTCTTCTCCTCTAGGCATCCCTGCCCGCGGCGTCCACACTCCCCACTGCGCATGCGCGTCCACCATCTCTCTCCTCTCCTACGCTCCCCCCCCTCTCTCCTCTAGGCACCCCTGCCCGCGGCGTCCACACTCCCACTGCGCATGCGCGTCCCCCCCTCTCTCGCCTCGCGACGCCGACGCAGGCAGCGTCTGCTAGCGAGTTTCTTGGTTGAAAAAACCGACTGCTCGCGCTGCGCAACCGTTCACTGGCCACCCCGTATATATGGCAATGGATCTTGACCTGCAAGGTGGTGCCGGTGGGAGATTTCTCCTGTGTGTTGTTGAAGAATAAAAAAATTCGCAGCGTGCGCGTTAACTAAAAGCGGACTGCGGGTCTCTGTGTCCAATCGGAGTCTTCCGTCTCTCATTGCCCATTAGCAGCGATTGGCATGTTCCAGTAGGAAACACCGCTCCATCACTGCGTGCTTTGCGCCTCCCCAGTTTTCTCTCCTGCGCAACGCTGCGATGAGCGCCAGCGTCAACGCCACCGCCAGTGTAAGCTTTACATCTACACATGGTTCTCTTTAGCGGGAGATGGTGTAATTTTTTTTCTTTTCTTTCTTTTTTTTCTTTTTCTTTACACTCTGTCAGCAATGACGGGATTGATTTGAGAGTGTAAGAAGGAGAGGCCACAGCTGGCATCGTTCCAGGGCACGGACAGACAGACGGCGGATGGACGCCGCGAGTATGAGCCATCAAAGGCTTTCGCCTCGATAGGCCGATTTAGTTGAACGTCCGCAACAGCTCTGTGGACGCAGCCTGCCATAGGAAATGGCAGGCTGCGTCCATTTAGTTGGGCGTCCGCAGAGTTGCTGCGGACGCCCAACTAAATCTGTCTACTCATAGTGGAGTCCTATGCGTAGTTTAAGTGGGCTTCACCTTAGCTACTTCCTTGGCTACTTCGTACAAATGGATGAAGAGTGCGCGACGAGAGGAATGAGACGAAACAAGTGATATTTCATGAAACTGTCTCGCAATCGCGAAGAGAAACACATTTTATTCTCATTATTTAGCTTAAAAAGAAAAGAAGTCAAAGTGAAAGAATGTAATATAGAAGAATCTTTTTGCTGGTCTGAGTCGCAACTACGGCAAGCGCGTAATTATCACTGCTCCCTGCCCCTGAGCTAGAAAACAAAGCTCACGTGCATACTTTGCTGAAACGAATTACAGACTACGCAAGGTGTACCTATTCGCTGCAACTCCTCTGTCACCTAAGCACCCCTGCCGCACTAAAACGACATTCGCATCCAATGCGCAGTATTACGCCGCTATCCCAGCGATATATAATGTCATTAGAATCGAATGAGCTCGAGAGACTGCTACGGCTTCGCAGTCGAATCGAATGCCTACTCTGCACCGCAGACACAAGGAAATATATGGGATTGAGAGTCCCTAATTTGAGAAGCGTTTATGCAAATATGTTATCAGTTTAACGCTTTGAAGGCATTAGTCATTTTAACGCGTAAACAGATTTACTGTAAGGTTTCATATAATTTCACCCTCGACCTCTGTGGCATATGGCCACCGTCGCCCGGACGCAACAACGACCGCGTTTGCTTCAGTGGCCTGTTGTGCTTCGTTACTGCCTCTTACTTCAGCGTCTAATTTCATCATGAAGTCTTTTCCTCTGACAAGTGTTTTAAATGCGAATGCATTTCTTAGTCGGCCCATGTCAGGCGCATCCGGCGTTGTCCGCGGCGTTGTCCGCGCGGCTCTCCGCTCTCACTCCCTCTCCCATAGCAACAGCTGCGGGCGCGCGCGCTTATCCTCGCCCCTAGCAACCGGAGCATGTGGTGCGAGAGAGTGTAGGAGAGGGTAGGTGCAGTGCTTCGCCGCTCCTTCTCTCGCCGTTCGCTCTCTCTCCTCCCTGCGCCCCACTCTCCCGCCCGCTCGCGCCTCACGCTCGACCGTTCGCTGGCTGGGCGCCTCTCAAGGCGATGGCAGAAGTCAGTGCATTCGCATTTCCTCACGATTCCCTTCGGGGAGGTGGGGGGCATTTTTTTCTCTCGATTCAAGGTATACAGAAAACAAACGCGTCACCTCCTGGAAATGAATATCTTCATTCAGAGCTGCCACGTCAGCCTTAGTGTATAAAGCTAGTCAACACATTTCTGTCCACCCTTAGCCCTTCCCCAGTGCAGGGTAGCAAACCGGGTAATTCTCTTCTGGTTAACCTCCCTGCCTTTCACTCAACCTTTCTCTCTCTCTCTCTAAAAACATAGGTTACCCCCATAATTCCGTTAAGAAGAAAATGGGTAAAAGGCAAAGAAATAGAGCAAAACATTTCCTGCCGATTAGAGCTGAAACCACAGCAACCCCGGGATTATCGCTGCTCCCTCTCCTTGAGCTACATCGGCTGTCACAGGTTTCTTTGCTGAAACACATTCGATGCTATGCGAAGCAGACTTAACTGTGCTATCTCGATATGTCTGTTCCAGTGAAGTGGGCAAACATAGGGTGTGTTCAATCATAGAGAGAGCGTCACGTAAAAATTTTGAAGCCCAGCCATAAAAAATGAAACAGGAGCATGCTGGGAATTGTAACCAGCGTATGCAAAACGACAGGGGGGCGGAGGGCGGCGTCCGAGGAGGTTGGCTTGTGGACGCTAGGCACGCGCGCTCGTCAATTTTCACTTTTTGTTGATGAGCTCACCAAGAAAGGAAATGAAACCGGAGCATCATGGGAAATGTGACACGAACGCGAGGGGCAAGCGGTTTCAGAGCAGGCTGGCATGTGGACGCTAGCCGTGCTCCCTTATATCTTTTAATTTTCATGGTTCCAATACTTACCGTAGACGGCTAAAGAGACAGCTAAGTGGACAGCGGCCATCTACAGCCCCAATCCAATTCTCACGTTGCCGGCAAAATAGGCAGTTTCGAGAAGACGGCACCAGAGACAAAAACTATGCAGGCTACTTTGCTCTCCAAACAAAATGGCGGCTCAGCGAAATGCTCGGATAGCTCGGATCTCGCCAGTAGGGTTGTCTGCGCACAAGCAGGCGCTTTTCCAGGCGCTCAATGTGAGCTAAGTTAAATTTTTCGAGAACTTGAACACGAAAGAAGCCAGAGCAAATAACACGTTTATATTTTCTTAGCTTTCGCTTCTTGACGCGAGATGGCGTCACGTCGCGTAGACGCCTTCTAGACGTGTTCCATTTCTCGGACAACATGGGCTCAATGCTGCCTTCTGAGCTGTCAGCGTAGGCTGTTTACGATGCTGTCCAGAATTGAAACACAGCCATAGTAAATACATTTACGAATCGGGACCACTTACCGGTCTTCCATAGTACAGTACTTAGTACTCCGAACCGCTATCATTTTCTGTAAATACACCACTACAAAACCATATGTTGGCCTAGGTGGTGGCGTCGTACGCGAAAAACCCGGTGACGGAGAGCGTGCAGTAATGCGTGGCCCTCGAAGGTACGTTCGTCGCGTGCGTATTTGTGTGGGCGCCGTTTCCCAATAATCGACGCTCTCTTGTCCCTGGGCTTGACGGTGGGCAGCCGTTGTTGATACGGCAATCTCATCTTTCATTGAGGTGACTTGTCATTTCAAGCTGCCGCATTTCATTGTTGCCCGGATATGAACGCATGACCATCTTTATTGCTGGTAGCAACGAAGTGTTGCGCTGCCGAGCACGTGTATGAAGGTCTAATTCGCGGCATGGAGAAAGGAAACCGTTAGGAGGGAGTATTTACCAACGGGATATAAATAAATGAATAAATAAATAAATAAATAAATAAATAAATAAATAAAGAAAGAAAGAAAGAAAGAGAGAAAGAAAGAAAGAAAGAAAGAAAGAAAGAAAGAAAGAAAGGAAGAAAGAAAGAAAGAAAGAAAGAAAGAAAGAAAGAACGGAGTAGTACGTCAGAAACTCACGCGCCAAACTTCGCTTAACTGTCCCCATTTTCCCGATAAGGGAAGGTCTCCTGAATTTCTTCGAGATACTCTTTGGTAGGAGGTACCACAGGTACAAACACCCTCGTTACGTGCTCTCTGGAGGTGTAATCATTCGAGTACGCTACGTGCCGACAACTTGATGAAGGCCTAGTATCCAGAAGCATCTTCTTTACTCGAAACTATTGGTACACCGGCGGCGGCCGACAACTAAGTCACCGAAATCGGCTGTTGTTATGAGCTCATAACAGCTTACGTTGTAATTAATTGTATAAGAGAATCAAAAGCTAAGAGAGCGTAAGTTGGAATATGTGACGGAGTCCGTATACACATAGAACAGAACGGGTTTTTACTGTCAGTATTTTCGTTTTTTTTTAATCGAACCACGTTCTCACGCATTTCGCAGATTCAGGCGTCGTCGACGGCAAAGACGCCGTCCCAGATACCCGCCGAGGTTCTCGATGCCGTGGTGACGGTGGCCAACAACGTCTCGAAAGGAGACAACAACGGCAGCGTCGCGGGTCTGCTGACCGAAAAGAGCGGACGGCCGCCCGAGCTGTCGCCGCCGCCGAGTCCCGAGAAGCTGGCCGCGTCTCCCTCTTCGGCCAATGAGCTGCCGTCGAAGAGACCCGCCAAGGAGTCGACGCCCGTGGCACAGGTGAGCCAACTTCAGCGGGTGAAGTGGTTGTCATTACGATAAGCAAGGTGGAACTATATTTTGCAGCCAATAAGGAAACATTGCTCAGCGCCACAGGCAAGGAAGGGTTGAAGTTAATCTCCTCGATTAGACAATATCATAGTAGACCATCAACCGATGATGTTGTGCTGGGTCCTTGGCCTGACGTCAGCAGCACAACTGTGGTTATCGGAGCAGTCGTAGCCTTCTCACAAGCCACTGGACTGGATGCACGCCTTTAGATTTGCCCCAGCGTAGCTGGACTATATTCTCATATCCGCACCTTACCAATGTCATTCATCAGTTTTTCACTCCCCCGCCCCACTCCCCAGTGTAGAGTAGCAGGCCAGAGCAAACTGTAGCTCAGGCCGACATCTCTGCCCTTCTGTGAATCAATTCTCTCTCACTCTCTCTCTCAAAAAAGAAGGAAGTACATGGGATATTTGAAGCAATGTGTGGAGTAGGTGTCCGCACGTCTGCGACTTCCATTGACAAATCGACGAAGCCTATAGGCGAGGTGCATTGTCTAACGCTGACGTCAACGTAAGCACCAAGAGGATAAAAGTGGGATAGGCACGAACGCGCACTTTTACGCACCACTGTGCGCTTCGCAGTTGTGCGTTGCTGCACCATCTAAAAGTACAGTTAAAGATCTGCGCAGTTCGCGAATGTTCCAGTTCTTGTCAAGTCATGCATTCAATGTCCTGAACAAATTGCAGGCTCCTGCTGAAAACCCCAATAAATAATGCAGTGCGACAACATTTTTGTAGATGGTGTCCTGTCTCATTTTCTACTTCGTCGAGCTTGTTCCCAACAGAGTACAAAAGAGACTGTGTTTTTTAATACAATGGCATTCAACACAGGCTTCGAACACCACATGTAGACGTGCAGCTGGCTTCCATCACTCAGTTCAGGCAGACATTCCTGATGACGACCATGAATCTGCCGAAGGCAGTGGACACGCTTTATAAGCTGCCGCACTATTTGTTGGCGAAAAATTCAATGAAGTCAGCGGTGTTGTTAGTTGCTCGTGTTGTCCCCTCATAAAGTTATGTAGGTCTAAGCGATCGATATGCACCGACTCTAGCCTAAGCGAAATACCGTGAGCGCAACCCCTTTCGGACAGGTAGAGCCTCTCCAGCGGACGATCGGTTCAAAGACGTAAAAAACATCGTGAAAGAACGGTACAAACGGACGGTACAAACAAATAGTATCGAAGCTGGTGAATATTGACTTTAATACGTATCAGCTGGTCCTTATCGGCACACGTCATGATCGGTCTGATCTATAGTCGAATACAACTTAAGAAGCTCGCGGCGTTCCCTCCTCAAAGGTGGATGCAGGTGAGCGTCCACCAATAGGCGCTCACTCCGGATCGACGTCATGAGCCGGACGGCCGGTGACCCCACCTTCGGAGAACATTGTAGAAAGCGGACTATTTTTTTTGTCGCAGAGGTTATCAGACTCCGCACTTCGGTCGTCTGGGAAGGGCCCTCTCCGGACTGTAGTTGTATTCGACTATACACTGTCATAAAAGCCCATGCGCATCTGTCGAAAATGGGAAGTGGCATCGGAAGAGCTCCTCGGTGCCGGTTTGCATTGCCTCACTCCAGGATGTACAGAGACATATACAGAGATAAGAAATGAAAGGTAGGAATGTTAAGAAGTCTGTTCCAGTTTGCTGCCCTACACGTTGTGAGAGGAATCACGCAATAAGAGAGGGGTCACGGGTCTAGCTCTTGCGTTCCTCACTGGCGCAGGAGCGTATCCCGGTGTACCTGGTGCTTCTACTGGTGGGCGGCTACGTCTGCTTCGGCGCCACGCTGTTCTCGGTGTGGGAGGAGTGGAGCTTCCTGGACGGCGCCTATTTCAGCTTCATCACACTGAGCACCATCGGGTTCGGCGACATCGTGCCCGGTTCGCACTTGCTCGAACAGGGCGCCACCTCGGGTAGCGGACAGGCGAAGCTCATCATCTGCTGCTTCTACCTCGTCTTCGGCCTGGCCATCATCGCCATGTCCTTCACGCTGGTCCAGGAGGAAGTGGTGCTCAAGTGCAAGGACCTCGTGCGCACGCTCAAGGCGCTCGTCTCTTCCGACGAGACCGCCACGACGCCCGCCGCGACTTCTTAGCCCTCTGGGCGTGGGCACCAAGTACTACAGGTATGCGTACTGGATTGAATAATTATTCGATTCAATCATGGCAATGTTGGTGGATTTCAGCCACACAGAAAGAGGGTCTCAAGATTATTGTGGAGAACACTAAAGTGATGTTAAATAGTCTCGCTGGAGAGCAGCGGTTGGCGACATGTAGCGAGGCACTGGAAGGGTTAAGGGCATTCATCTACTTAAGGCCGATAGTGACCACAGATCTGCGAAACCAAAAGACTGGAATAACCGGAAGAAAGAAGTCACGTGATTTTTATGCGTTTGTCTAAGACGAATCTAAGAAAAGAAGCCATCTTTTGCTTTTTCTTCTCGGTCGACTGTAGTGATCCTCCTACTCCCCTCCCCCCCTCCCCTAAGCTTTCTGCTCTCAACGTGGTTTTGCACTGCCTCCCAGATAGGAGGCATTTGGAGCTTTCTGCATATAAGGTGGTTTTGCAGTGACTCCAGGATCGGTCCACCTTTGCAACTATGTCATCTGACGGCGTCATGGTGACGTCATAAGTTTTAGAGATCTGTGACGTCATGATATCACTGAGTGGCGTTATCACGTGATGGGGATTTTTGTCATCACTCGTGTTGATGCGAATACCACCGCTGCCACCGACGGTCACTTTTCGCATTTGATGAGGCATCCGAGACTCGCCTTAAATGAATGGGGTGGAGCATATTTGGCAGCTATTCTGAGATCATGAATGACAGTTTATCCCTATACATCACAAGAAATGTGCATAACAGCTACATCTTACCGGTACTTACCTACATGGCAGAAACTTGGAAGCTTACGACAATGGTTCAACTTAAATTTAGCACGAAGCTGCGAGTCAATGGAAGGAAAATGGAAGGTGTAACGTCAAAAAGACAGCAGAATGGCTCAGGCAACGAACGCATGTTAATGACATCTTAGTGGAAATCTAGAAATGGGCTTGGCCAGAGCATGAAGTGCAAAAATAAGATAACCGCTGCTCATTAACATTAACAGTCTAGATTCGACGAGTAGGCAAGTGCGGCAGGGGAAGGCACGAACTTGTGTGAGTAGGTGAGATCAAAAAGCTTAGGAGGATAACGAAGCCGCAGCAAGCACAGGACCGGGTTGATTGGGGAAACATGGGAGTGGCCTTTGCTTGGCAGTGGACGTAGTCAGGCTCATGATGATGATGCTTTGTAGCTGTTCTGGTTACAGGTTTACTCTAAATTTATGACATTAAAGAGAAATTTGCAGCAGAATTTTAGTGTATAGGCTAAGCTCGTCGCCCAACAAACCACACATCTCCTCGAAATGTCCCAGAGAGATCCTGGTGGGGTATACGCGACCTCCCTGTAGGAAGTCTGTTGCACAAAGAAACGTCCCAGGAACGTACTAGCAATGTGCACTTGAATTTTTTTTGCCACGGACCTTCCCATAAGGTTTCTCGTTAATTTCTCAGCTCCTCTTAAGGATGAGAATGTACTTTTTTTTTCTGTGTGTCATGCAGGTGTTAGCTCTTGCCTGGCAGCTTGGCATGTCACTTGGGGAATTAGGTAAAAAAAATATTTCTCCGGTGGTCTTACAAACATACGAGCAGTGAGTGCCCAGGCACACAGGCATAACAAAACGAGACGGCAGAAATCTAACTTGACCCGGTGTTTTATTACACCAGCATATTGGAGTGTACAATGTACAGAAGGGCAGCGAACAGCTGCTTCTCTTCAATGGCGACCTCGGTCTTTAAGTTATTGCTTCTAAAGCGCAATAACAATACAAGATATCTGGAGGGATCGCGCTTGCGCGTGATTGTCCAAATAACTCGGGCATAGCCGCATGCGCACTCTTATAGTTTCTTCATTTTCATCGCTCATCAGTGAGGAAAATATAGAGAGAGCAAGGGAAAACGAACGAACGTACGAACAGTTGCGCAGCTTTTATCACAGGTTACCTTCCGATCTCCACAAGGTGTGCACCATCCGGTGGTGGGGTATAAAAACGCGTAAACGGAGACCTTGCTACAGTAACGCTAAAGTACTGATGCAGTCCTGTACGACACACGTAGCTCCGTAACAGCAAGGCTCGGTAGACAACGAGCTCGGCGGTTGCGCAAAACAAGCGCACGTGCACAAAATGCGCAATCTGATATAAGAGTTTAAGTTTACACGACAGTAACGCGTATACAGCTGGACACTCCATCTACAACTTCATTTTTACACGGATCAGTGGCAAATAGCGACTGTCACCTATGAACTTGAGAAGCAGTTTTCAATCTTGAAAGCATCTTCAGCGCGAAAGCCTTACCTTTTCAACATGAGAGAGCGGCTGGTTAATTCGCTAAGACTACAAACGCTGTTTGTTTTATGTGCATCTTCCCGAGCGTAGCACGGGGAGGGCATCGCACTCGCTCAAACTTGCAGTCTTGTATGAAACAAGGGCAACTGCTTCATGATGGAGCCTGTTATCGAGAACACGTGTTCTTGTTAGGTCAGAAATGATTTAGCTGCTGCTAAGCGCGATACATGTGCGAAAAAAAAAAGAGGCCTTTGTAGCTTTGGCGTCGGGAAACTGTTGAACGGATATATGACAGAGACCGCCAGTCAACGCATTCATGACTGCATTGTAGGAGTTTCGTTTTAAAGATCTCCTACGAATGCACAACATCTGATTCATCCATGAAACCCCTATATAATTTTTGTATGTCCGTAACGGGCCTATCAAACGGTACCACTAGATCATGACATTTTGCTTTAGTATGATATCCCGTAAAGTTGCATGATATAGGAGGCACATACGTCATACGATTTCCTTTTCTTTTTGATTGGTGGCAAGACGAAATGTCAGGCATCAACAAAAAATCGCTGCCTCCGCCGACTTTCCTTAAGACCTTGCTTTTGTGAATAAACCCGTGTGTCCTGTAAATGGTGTTTCACTTCACTCGCCTCGACGTGTGACAAACGGCACACATAGCTGAACAGAAAACCAACAAAGTGCTCTTTTATTTTGCTCCCGCCGAGGCAGGATAATTACGTGAAAAAAGAAAAACAACAAGCAAATAACACCGTATGCAACAACAAACACTTTATACACAATTAGCAAAAATATAGCAGCACGGGTGTACAAACTGACTGAAGCATCCGAGCTTTCAAACGAGCAACCCTTGTGGCTCACCGTGTACCAGTGCCGCAGCATTCTTTCGTAGGAGTTCTCTAATACTGTCGAGATGCGAGATGACATTGTGCCACAACTCTACTTGAGGGTCCTAAATAAATTTAAGGCGTTAAATCATTCAGATAACTACTTTTAAAGAGTGTCAATGCTAACGGCCACGCTTATACATGCATACGCAACACCTGTTTCAAAGATATACGATTGTGACACCAATCACTGATGTGACCAGGCTCCCAATAGACATCCGTGCTTCGGGCCTCATCATATCTACTCTTTCGTTCGTGCTGCTGACCCTACAGGTTTCGGCAAAACTCTAATTGCTCGTTCCATTGAGTATCTGGAACTATTCTCAGCGAGGATATGACGAAAGCAAAGTTCAGTAAAGTTACTTCAGACGCAGGGTGGCCGTTCAAAATCAACGATAGGGTGATTGTGCTCACGGTTCACTTTCCGACCGGCAGGAAACCGTTCACCGAAAAGTTGACTGAGCGTGAAGGGAAAGAAGTGTTGTGTGGTTGTACAAGTTTAAGGAGAGTTTTGCGCTGTTGACCTGTGTGCCATTTCCATGACTTAACACGCCTCCTGTTCCAGTGAATGTAGCAACAGCTGATAATTTAGCCTTTCAGTTTCCTCGCTGGGAAGCAAGAAAAGGGACGGAGGGCTGAGACTCTATCCCAGGGTCATGCTATTGTCGTGGGGCTGGTGTGTTGATCATCTTTAGTTGACTGTTCGTGTCTGTCCAAGTGGTGGCAGCGCTGGCTTTCGTGCACGTTGGAGTCGTTCTGAATTCGGTTGCCTTCCGCGGTGATGAACGGTCAGGCTCCACTGCCATGTAGCTAGCTTGGAAGGGCTGGCGTGTGACGTCACGCCTCGTCCTCTCTCTCGCTGATGGTAGGCGGTACCACTCGAACAGTGTAGGTGAGCTTCTTGCTGCGGTAGGCGCTGAAGGAGTTGTCGAACTTCAGCACATCTGCGAAAAGGCAACACCAGGACAGGAAATTATCAAGGGCACACGAACTGATTCGCCTGCAGGCTTTCAGCAAAGCGATTTCGATCATAAAAGCATGCATAGCTATGGAATTTTCTTTGTTTCATTGTTAAATGAAAGATAAATAAAGTATTGAATTGAACTGAAATTCTGGGTTCGAGGGAGTCCCGTTCGGTCAGGGAGAGGTTGGGTGAATAAAGAATGCCAAAAAGAGCTTTCCCCACAAACTCTTTCACAGGGAGTTCTTGATAGAAATAATTCGTGCGAGTCGCATATTTCATAAAAACGTCCTTACTGGATTGCAACCTCTGATGACTCGTATTTCAAGCTACAATATCAAAAGGCGTATTGTAGAGCACCGATTATATTAGACATCGGCTTTAAAAAGGCATTTACATCATGATAGGAAAAGTTAATTTTACGCCAGCGGACTCGTGAGTCGACTCCCACAGGCTCACTCGGGTTAAGCCATGACTTTGAGTCTGAGTGAGTCCGGCTGAGGAATAGGTTGGTGAGTTTGAGTACCAGTGAGTCCGGTTGAGAAAAAGTTTAGTGAGTCTGAGTCCGAGTGAGTTCTGATCTGTTGAGGAAAACTTCGGTGAGTCCGAGTGAGCTCTCAGAGCAAAATGTATTTCTTGAGTTTGTCTGAGTGAGTTCCATTTTTTTTTTTGCCGACCTATGGTTCCTGGTCATCGTTTGCCTTAGCTCTTCATGATTAGCTCTAAAGAGGGAATTGTGCCAGACTTATTCAATAACGTCTATTGTATTCCATTAGATTTAGCAAGCGTAGCGGCTTCTTTATCGGGTATGTCTTCCACGTGAAGTGAGGTTGTAACTCGAGCAACAGGCTTCACCTTTCACCTGCGTGTGCACCCAAGAAAAAGAATAACGGACTGCGACACTTCCCAAAATGACGTCAAGCAGCATGAAGCTTGTTCTCTTCTACAGGAAACTGAATAGACAAGCGCACGTTGTTGTCTAGATATAAGGAAAACCAACATAACGTTTCCTCGCTTTTAGGCCTTCATTTTATCGTGCACGTGACAATCGTCAAACAGCGAGTTCTGTTGTGCACATTGTCGGATTCCTCCTCGTTAGTATTTTCAGCACTTCACAGATGGGGTCACATTCCTGTGAGCAAATCAGGACTGTTTTAGAAGAGTGAGAAATAAAGAGACGCAGGGGGGATTTTAGAAGAAAAGGAGCATCGCGACCGAAAAGGAACAGAGAAGGAAGAACACAAGCGCTGTCTTGAACCTTCCCCTTCTCCATTCGCACTGATTCCTTCTAAAGTTAGGCTGGGTTGGGCTGGTTTGGGTTGGGTTGGGTTGGGTTTGGTTAGGTAGGGTTTAGGTAGGGTTAGGTTAGGTTAGGCTAGTTACCAACTTGCCCAGCTGCAGCTATTACTGTAATCAGGACTGACGAGATGGCGAATTCGATGATGTTATGCAACTTTGCCTTATCTGCATTGGATTGCTTTACAGTTCTTACAGCTTTTCTCTACCCCTCCCCTGCCCCCCTTTATCCTCCCTTTGCACTTTGAATACGTACAGGTTCCGGGCTCTTCGCAGAGGATGCTGCCCTCGCGCGGCTTGAGGTGCGAGTCCTCGCGCTGCCAGGACAGCACGGTCACGTCTTCGGCGGCCGGGTCGTCCTGGGCGCGCACCACGGCGAAGCCGATGTCGTGGTCCTCGGTCTCGTACTCCCAGCACAGGCGCGAGCCAGCCAGCGTCACCGTCACCGGCACCTCGTGGCAGCTGCGCCGGTCCACGGACACCGTGGCCGCCGCCGAGCCGCCCTGGTCGCCGTTCAGAAGCACGCTACTACGGCGCCGGTAGTCGGCCTCTGTGATCGGCCGCGCGACGGTGATCTGCATGAGCGATGACTCTCGTTAAAGAAGGAAAAGAAGAAGAAAGCGGTGGAAGACAATTTCATTCTTTTCTTTATTTCTCTGTTTTCTTCTCTAGTCGCAAATGTGGTGCCAAAGTCCGTTGCTTACCCATACTTCTTGAAGGGGCACTAAAGAGAGAAATGATTTTTTCTCGTATCAGTAAATAACCATTTTACAATATCGAGGTCACCACGCTAGCCGCGAGAAGATGCTCGGTCAGTGCACAAAACGCACAAAAAGAAAATGCGAGTGGCGACGCCTCCTTGAAGTTCCCTCACAAGTCGCCATGACGTCAGATATATTTTGACGACGTCTACTGAGGTTCCTAATCGGTAAAAATTAAGTACATTGTCCTATGAGGGAGCTGAAGACTTAAGTGTCAGGAAATTTCATGGAGCCAATGTGGTTGAAAGACGAACAAACTTTCTGAAATCTGTAACGTCACCATTGGAGATTTCGGCGAGTAATTTAGAAGTGAAGCTTTTCAGAAGTGGGATTTTTCAGAGTATCATTTACGTCTGAACGAATTTATTGTTTAACTCTAGCGCCCCTTTAAGCTAGAAAGAGGGAGACAGACGAGGAAGAGGTGAACCAGACGCGCGTCCGGTTTGCTACTCTGCACTGAGGAAAATGTAGCTGGGGATAAAAAGAAGAAAGAGTGAGGAAACCAACAGTGGCACTTCCTCCGGGAGTACATATCGACGTCGCAGCTTATCGCTGAGGTCTGCACAAGGTGGTTGCTGATATTGAAGCTGGTATTCCTGGCATGCTGCTGGACATCGCGTGGAGAAAACATCCGTGGTCTACGAAGATGTACGTGAACACTTTGCGGTGGACGCCGCGCATCGAACAGTTCGTCAAGCAGTGCACCAGTTCTTGAAGACACGTACTTCTTAAGACTGAACTGAAAACTATACGGCGTGTGTTTATGTGTTTTGTGGTAGGCTGGGTGGTGTATTCTGCGTGGGTGGCAGTTGTACGACAGTATGTCGCGTCGGCGGTTACTGCCATACAGATCTCCGGGAGACACACAGCCCTAAGGATAGGGCTGAGGCGCACTACGTTCGTACTTTGCCCATGCCTTTGACCAGAGCTTTGTTGTATGTATTTTGTCCAGAACTTCTCAAAGCTGCGGTGCATCGGAAAAGCTCGGATTTTAACAGCAGGTGCAGGTGTTATGATGATCATGGTGCTGCAGGTGAGGTGAAATAAACTTTATTTGGTCCTGGAGAACCCCCATCAGACACTGCAGAGAATTAGCATGAACGATTGTCAGCCCTACCAAGTGCAGGAAGTTTTGACCAAATGTTGGGCCCGACAATATCTAGGAGATGTGGTACGCAGGAACTCTATCGCCGGCCGTTAGTGGTGCAACAAGCGCGTTATTTATGCATTATGAGGTACGAATTCAACCAAAGCGGTTTCAGCAAACCTCGATGTCGTTTGTTGGGCGATACTTCAAGCACGTATATCATTATTGTTCAAGTTTTGTAGGGGACGCTGGATGAGCGCGCAATATTGATATGACCACCGCATTTGCAGCAACATCTCGGCTGTGTTTGCCGCTTAATTAGAGAGTGAAAAACAGCCCGATACTTGTTGATGTGTTCGCGAATGTATCTTTTAACTACTGGCATATTGTCATAAACGACCGTCGCTGCGTTATTATTCCCGCGCCCTGCGCGTCGAATAAGGCCACATGCTTTTGGCTTCATCTCTAAACTCACTGTAATCGGGCACAACGTAAGAAATCAGCGGTATTTTCTCCTGAAAGACGTATGCACACAAGCGTGCACCAATGTACGCGCACTCCAGACTAACGTGATGAGTTGGACGGCCGGTGACGCCGCCTTCGGTGAACATTGCCGTGTGCATTAACGGGACAGTTTCTTTAGTCGCAGAGACAATCGGCTCCAGGGGAAGCCCGGCGCACTTCCGTGGAACGAGCGTCCCCCTGCTCTACTTTTAGTTGGTTTTATTCAGGGGGGGAGGGGGGGGGGGGCACGCTAAAGCACTTCGGTCATCTAGGAGGGGCCTCCCCTGAGTTCCTAAGTTGTATAACCCACTAAAAATAAAATAACTTGCAGGTACACTCCGTAAGCATCCGAACCTCGCGGCTATCGTTTCACATCCCAAGGTAAGGCGCTTGCGAAGAATAGGAACACTTCGCTACACTTGTATGCACATTGATTTGCATGCCACACCCAGTCGTTGCTGTCTAACAGTATATCGCAAGTACTCAACATAAGTACTTAACGAGCATATACAGTGTTGTTACTGAAGGCATCTCTTAATGGTATAGGATGAATATTCCCGCATGATGCGCTATATCTACTGCTTCTGTTCGGTATGCTAGTCGGTTAAATCCTTGAGGTAGAGTGAGAAAATGTCCCTGTGTATACGTATATTCTGCATGACTTTCCGCTTGAGAACGACAGCCGGGTTTAGGCCGTTCAGATGTGTTTGCTGACACCGGTGTCAGTGTATGTGGCGCAAGACCTCACACAATGTACATTCATGGGCGAGGGGAAGGGAGGGGAGGGTGCAGGTGCAAAATCAGCGATACCAGCGTACCTTCCTATAGCTTCAGCATCCACGTATCCACACGGCTATTGTCGCAGGTTTTCACTCACTCACTCACTCGGTTGTTTCGCGTTGCTCAGGTGTGAGCCTAAATGGAGGCAAACGCACGCGAATTGATGATAGAGGACGAACCCCTTAAAAAAAAACGGTCGGGGGGTATAATCTACGCGTCGACTTCAGAGCGTCTGTAGAGTGCCCCTCATTTAGACGAACTTTCTGCTGCACCGCGCTTACAGGCGCATGTATTGCCCTGGACTTCCGAAAGGGACGTCGAAATGAACGTATACATTCTTTAGCTGACAAAAAGTACATGGTAGTGAGTATACAACGACGTTTCATAGACTACGCATGAAAAAGCCTGTGTACTTTTGATAGTGTGCCTCAATAAGTCTGAGGAGTACCTTCGTGGACATTCAGTGAGCAGGAAATAACCCCGGAAGACGTCCGGTCCATTAATTAGTCTGTTCGGATTAAGGTCCCTAGATAAAAACTTGTTTTATCTAGGGACCTTAGTTCGGATAAATTATTTCCGACTACTTCCTATTCAAGCCAGTGCGACAGTAAAGACTGTTGTGGACCGCAAAATAATCCGAAGGCTACTACTAGATTCGCACTGATTGAACGGTAGAGCAAAGGACCACAATTCATTCTGCTGCCTTCGTATAACTGACGATTCATTCTTTCAAGGGAAATGTTCGCTGTGCGAGGTTACTGTTGATGTTTCACTGTTACTAAATGGACAAGCACGTTACTACAAAACGATTTTGAAGCTGACGCACTTACACTCAAGCAATATCAGCTTTCCTTCGCTTGAATAAAGCAAGCAGAGCGAATTCCTAACTATACAATACTTTTGCATTTAGTGTCCGCAATCTCTGCAAATGTAGACCATTTATTCTAATATACTAGACTCCGCGTTGTGACTCTCTGAGCTGCTGGTTTGTTTTTTGACAAATGTACTCGCGGATGACAAGTTTATCCATTATTTCACAGTTCAATTTTCATAGAACTTCGTCGCTCGTCAGTACATGCCTCTCGAAAATTTTTTCGCCGGTATGAGATGCTCTTGCAGGAATAATAAAATAAAAAAATAAATAGATTTTGCTATAGTAAGAACACCGCTTTCTTTGCTCTATTTATCTGTATGCAGTTCGTAATACAATGGAAGAAGTCAAGGCTTGCTGTTGTGCCCATGTGAGCTTGGTTTCAAGCAAAGATCGCGCACATATCTACGTCCGTTACCCGTGAGGCGTTCTAAGTCGCTCTGTCAATATTAAAAGCGTTTTCCCAACTGTTCTGTAACTTTTACAGTTATTGCGCGCTGTCTTTCAGGTGCCAAGAAGTACCGCTTGTTGCTGTTGTTGAAAGTGCTGTTACTCACCAGACCGCCAGCTGTGGTGCCACACTGCTGTAGACTAAAGCGTAATGACATCAAAGTTCGGAGTAGCAATAGCTGCCTAGATAGAGCTATGATTGCCACTTACAAAGCTCATGG
This sequence comes from Rhipicephalus appendiculatus, assembly GCA_030522465.1. Lineage (NCBI taxonomy): Eukaryota > Metazoa > Arthropoda > Arachnida > Ixodida > Ixodidae > Rhipicephalus > Rhipicephalus appendiculatus. The sequence goes on along the minus strand of JALIZH010032945.1, from coordinate 18,451,747 downwards.
CTGTGAAATACTACAGATGCCATTTTCTCTTAGCAGCTAATGCGAGAGCTTATAGGTGCCTGTTCCTGTCATACTCTGAAGCGTGTACATACTCATATCAGAATTGCCACGCATCCGTCCTCGCTTTATTTAAGGGTGATTGTATTCCGTAATCAGCAATCCAATTCTGATCCGCACTGTAACAAGAAGCTTTGTTAGTGTGTTTACTTACAGTTTGTAACGCTTAATTAGAGGGACGGGAACGCAGAGGTAAGGGGGGAACGGTCAAGCGTTGCAGTCATAAGTCGTTAGAAAGGCTTGTCGCTCTCCACATACGCAGTCTAATATGTATAGAGAATATATAGAAATATGTGACGTAAAGGTGAAGTTCAGCGTAGGTGGCGCCGTGTCTTGACGCAGAGTCAAGCCACGCGAGCACAATAGTCTACTTGCAATGACAGGATGTGTGCTGCTGAACTCCTGGTTTATAGACGTGGTAACGAAATAATCAGGCATCCTCTTCTACTTTTATTTCACGACAACTTACGACAACGACAAAAAAAATTACTGCGGGAAACACCGAAGACGATGGTGAAGTTAGCGCTATATAACTTTCTTTTTACTTTGCTGTATTTCTCACGTGAAAAGGATGCCGCCTAATTCTCACCCTCCTCACCTCTGTCTCACCTCTTACTCCCTGCACATGCGCTTCCTTCTCTGCTCCACACACCCCAGTGCTCGGCAGCAAACCGGATGCTAATGCCTGGTTAATCTCCCGGCCTTCCTCTTCATCTCTCTCTCTCTCCTTCTCTCCTTCTTCACTCTTGCTTTAGCCTCCACAACAAAGCTTCCCTCTGCTCTCTCCTCCTCAATCTAGCTACCAGTTAACGTGCATGGTAGATCGGCGCCCACCAATAGAAAAATATCGGGATGTAATCAAAGGAAGCTATTACAAGACGTTTTAATCAGCTTTGTAGCTGAACAAAGCGGCACCTGAGGCCGCTACGAGCACGCTTGCTGGCGTTGTCCACGTCGCTAGTTTTCTAGCGACGTGGACCTGCTGTACCAACAAGAGAAAGAGAAATCTCTATTGTGTGTTTGGAGACTGTTGTCAGTCTGGCGGTAAAGGTCGCATTGACCAGGTAGCATACGAATGAAAAAAAAAAAAAACTACTTGTTAGCCGTTATACCCGCGAGCATGCTTACTGGAACACTGGGACCCAGACGAATTGTAAGACGTTGTTGTTGGACCTGAAACATGTGTGGAAGTCTCGGACGCAGTGCAGAAATGGTCCATTGCGCAGCAGAAAAAAAACGAAGTGAAGCTCCGCAATAAGAGGGAGTGTTTTAGAGTTGATTCAAAGCGTTTTGTTTCAGCTGTCGTACAGCTAAATGTGTGAGCTGTACGCGTTACAACGTTGGGCTTCAAATCATGTTGAATCGGAAGCCCTCTACTGTTGCCCCGTTCAACTATGCTGCACAGTTCTTAGCCATTTTCACCGCCTGAATGCCTTCAGTGCAATGTCATCTTCATGGAACATTACTGCGACTGAAGGCTGCGTTTATGTCGCATAGTTTGCCCTCCTCTTGAAAAAAAGCGAAACGAAGCGCGTGTAAAAATCAGACCGAGTCAATAAAGCGTTCTTGTTGGGTCCAACGACTCGTCAAACATTGATTCATTTTTGGCGTTGAGTTTTTCTTTTCATCTGGAACACAGTTCTCGGCAAAAACCAAAGCACCTGGTTTGCCAAATGGTTTTTGATATTCCCGCGACAAGTTTTCGGCTGCGTTTTCATTCTCGCAGCATTTCATAATTTTCTCGCGTATTTGATGAGTGCACGTCAAAGCGCGACTCCTATCACAAAAAAAGGTGTTTCTTATATTGATCACGCTTAGTGAAAAAGCAGTACGCGAAAGCGCGACACCTATCACAAAAAAAAAAAAGTGTTTCTTATATTGATCATGCTTAGCGAAAAGCAGGGCCAAGTTAATTAAACGATTCTATTCCAAATATTTCTATAACAACTTAGCCTCGGATCCAAGCGGCGCTCCATCCACGTCGTCACCACCATCGGCAAATTAACAGTGGCTTACGCAAGAAAGAAATGGAACAAAAAAAAAAAAAGGCAACGTTGGTCGTTTGATACGTCCAGAGCATTTTCGAGTACAGTACGGCAGGCACCAGATGGAAGAAAAGTACCACACGATCGCATACAGCTCTCCGATAATCTCGTCACAATCTCATTCTGGCAGGACCGAGGTTGTCGTTCAGCGGAACGGGCGGACAGAAAGCGAAGGCAGAGAAAGAAAATAAAGCAGTTCGCAAGGAGAGCTAGGGATGGCGTCAAAGTCATCAAAGCTCAAGCCGTAATTAGCGAAGGTGGCCATCCAGCGAGACAAGGACGACATCAGGCTTTCAGGAAGCGAAAATCGCGAAGGCCTGTTTTTGCCGTAAACATAATGAAGGCGACCGAAAACAATGTTATAGTACTCTTTTCGTATGCGTTATTAAAGTGAAAATCTTAGTTTATTTTTTTTCGTACTTACCATAAAAATATGGTCACTTAGCACGAAACGACGAAAAAGAAGAAAACAAACAACAACAACAACAACAAAAAAAACGACGAGACAAGGAGGGAAGAAGCAGTGTGGGCGCTAATTTTCGGCTGATTTATTGCAACGTGTTACGCAGACCATATAACAACCTTTTCCCGCACAAAAGTGCCAAACAACATACCTTCACGCATCATATCACCGTGAACACACTAAAAAAAACGACTTTCCGCAGGAAATATGGAAGTAGATATATCGCTGATACATGATTCCCGCAGTTTCCTGATATGAAAGGCCCCTAATAATTCGCCAAGGGACCATACCTTTATGGTCAATACAAAGTATGAACCGACTCGCCCAACAGCAAGTACTCTGCGAAAGTCTTATGCGTCTCAAGAGTCGGAAAATCCGGCATCCAGCCAGGCCCGTAGCCAGGGGGGGGGGGGGGGGGGTGTTTGACCACGGACAAATAATAAAAATACGTGTTTTTCATGACCTCCGACAAGTGCCCCGCCCATGAAAAAAAATGCGCCCACCTCCCCGAAGGGAATCGAGGAAATGCGAATGCATTTCGCGCGCGCTTCACTCCATTTATATATGGTGGTTGTGGTTCGAAGAAGGAAAAGGCGCCTGATTTCTGCAGCCCGGTCGGGTGCAAGGCGCAGCGCCCTTTTTTTTTTGCTTTTTCTTGTTTTTTTTAATTGTTTTTATTTATTTTTTTAAATTTTTTTTTCATGTATAGCTTCCGCCTGAGCTCCGCCGCAGTCCGCTTTTGTTCACCCGCACGCTGCGAATTTTTATTGTTCAACAACGCACAGGAGAAATCTCCCACCGGCACCACCCTGGAGGTCAAGATTCATTGCCATATATACGGGGTGGCCAGTGAACGGTTGTGCAGCGAGCAGTCGGTTTTTTCAATTAAGAAACTCGCTAGCAGACGCTGCCTGTGTCGGCGTCGCGAGGCGAGAGAGGGAGAGGGGGGCGCGCATGCGCAGTGGGAGTGGACGCTGCGGGCAGAGATGCCTAGAGAAGAGAGGGGGGGAGCGTAGGAGAGGAGAAGAGAGGTGGGACGCGCATGCGCAGTGGGAGTGTGGACGGCGCGGGCAGGGATGCCTAGAGGAGAGAGGGGGGAGCGTAGCAGGGGAGAGAGGAGGGGAGGCGCATGCGCAGTGAGGGTGTGGCCTACCGCGGGGAGGGATGCCTAGAGGAGAGAGAGGGAAAGAGGAGGTTTTTTATTTTTATTTTTTTTGAAAGGGTTTGCGCATGCGCAGTAAGGGTGGTCACGACGCACCACCACCACCGGATTAAGCTTCGCCATAAGATGCTTCACATCTAACACCTGCCGGCGCGCACACCTCCTCAACCTATCCTCCCTCCTCCTCCTCCGCGGACAACGACAACGCCGCACAACGCCAACGCCGGACGCCTGACATAGCCCGACTATGAAATGCATTCGCATTTAAAAATTCCTGGCTACGAGCCTGCATCCAGCTTTAAAACGTGAACGGTACCAAAATTAAGTCTTCATGACGCCGCATAACATCGTCGCTTGGACTCAGGTGGGCCGACCTCTGAGATTCAGAAAGCTTCAGAAAGGTGGAAGGGGGGGGGGGGCATGGAAATCGACTGAATACGTGTCTTGTGGAAGCACACGCTTTCGCCTGTGTTCTCCTTGGCGTCACCTAAAGGGACTGCGGCTCTTGTCCACCTCTTGCATGACTCGCTTACTAGCGGTACATTAAGCTGGTTACTTTCCAACCTATATAGTTTGAAACGATGCGGATTGTGACTTAGGTCGAATCCAGATAGAGCTAGTAAGAGCAATTGGAGGCCGTTATTAGAAAAGTGCACGTTAGTCGTTTCGCTGTCGTAAACAAACATGATTGGCAAGCCACACATCGTGGAGTTGTTATTCGCTTCCTCAATCCGGGATGCAGACGCCGTATTAGCAGTGAAAGCTTTAGCCAAGTACACGAACTGAACCCACCAGATCGCATTCACATTTCCACGCGAATGTTATAGGAGCGCCTTTAAGCAGGAGTGCCTTGCGCGGCGTAATCAGGCGGATGTGTTCATGGTCATTAATTGCAAATAGCGTAATGTAATGCTAGTGGTAAATTTATTCTGGCACGTGAACTTTTGTGGTTAAGCGTGCATTGTGCAAGATTGACCATACTTGTGCTGATCGCCTCAGTAAACGCTACCATGAGTGCAGGTCGTCCGAATACCGCCAACACTCTCATGCGAAAGACGTTTTCAGAATACAGGACCGATCGCGGTGCCAACAAAACGTGTGGTAGGTCTGCTTTCTGCTGATTCACCTCTGTTGAGCCTTGCTTTGTCTCCCCATGTGGATGATAAAGAGATGCGCAAACGGTTGAAATCGCATTTGCGTTGATAAAACTCAACCGGCTCGCTTACAAGTGACATTCATGTACTGTCATCAAGAACAAACCGCGGCGTGACGTAATTGTTTTAGTGCCCGATGTTGACTTTGGAGTGTATCGTAAACAAGAAACAAAAGCTGAAGTAAAATTAAAAGTGATTATAAGTGGAATAGCACGTCGAGGGGCTCTTTCAGTCACTCAATCCATGCATTAACGAAACAGAATGACGGGAAAATTTATCCGTGATTGTAACCGTCATCGTCACCACTACTACCACCTTAATTATGAAAATAAGACCATAATAACATATGTTCAGTGCTAGTCAAACACTGCTAATTAACCCTGTCCCAAGCCAGCAGACTGTTGTCCTAACCAGCAGCTTATAGGGGGTGTTCGACTTTCTGAGCATTTACTACGTTAATTAATGTGCCGAGCGCGCTTTTAATAATTCGCTCGAACGTTCTGCCGCAGTTCGGCCGCTTTTAGAAACGGAAGATGTTCTCTACGAAGGGCGCCACTTAGCGCACTTCATCCTGTAGTGCAGGGGTCTCAAACACGCGGCCCTGCGGGCCGCATGCGGCCCGCCAACCTCTCGCTTGCGGCCCGCGGCCCGCACATGTGTGTCCGTCCCATATTTTTTTAAATTTTCATAATAAGCATGTGCGTGAGCTACACAGGCATGACTGGTCTAAAGCGTTGCTTTCCTGAGGCACACAATGTGGTCACCATGTGTTGAAGCGTAACCATGAAACAAAAAGAGTATTTCAGCATTGGCGTCCAGACTTTACTCATTTTGCAGATCGGTATCCACATGTATGGAATCCTGGCCCCAAATATTGTTCAGAAATGACCCATATATGAAATATGGGAAAAGCTTTCTTTTCAATGGTAACGTTTGCTGATAATGTTTACGAACTAACACCCCCCCCCCCCCCCGCTTTTACCTTCTTCCCTGACCCGGTCCCCTGCGGGACTAAATTCTGTGACTGCGGCCCGCTGCCTGAGATGAGTTTGAGACCCCTGCTGTAGTGGTATTACGTCAATTCACTTGCGTCACCACGCGCACTGCGTCATCGATGAGGAAATGTACTCTCGGCAGGTTTCTTTGCTCGGCAGCGCGAACACGTACGCAAACGCATCGTCCCGAAAGTAAAGTTTAAAATACAATCTCCTTACGGCGATGTGCGAGTGAACGAGCACTGTGTTTTACGCACGTTTGGCTTGGCGCAGATTCAACTCGTCATGTCTTGCCTAAGGAATAGGCGAGACTCTGACTACTAATAAACTTGCCCACGCTCTAACATAGTACACCACTGCGAAAAAACTTTTGCGGGCTAATTTCTCATGCGAAATGCGGAGAGATAAAACCAACGATGAAGAAGTTGCGGTCACTGAAAAATTCAGGGTTAAAAACAAACGAGATACGTTTAGAGACCCGCACTGATTCCTTGATCACGCTAAAACAGGAAAGAGCCCAAGTCACCTTTAAAAAAAAATCCACGCATATCCACAAAGTGAATGCTGACGATGGGGCGAAGCACCGTGCATCGGACTCGCGACGTTACCGCTGAGCCGCTGCATGGAGCGCCTTACGTGCGCTCTCGTCCATGGCGTGCGCTCTCGTCCATGACTGCGTGGAGCGCGCGCCTACATCAGCGACCCCTGGGGCGGCATTGTGTTATCACGAAGTTTATCGATGAGGTTGTTTTTCGCGCGGCGCCGCACAGATGGCGCACCTTTGCGCTTCGACTGTGCACTACGGCGCGGACGGATTGAAGACGGACGGACATTGTGAGGTCTTAAGGTGCTTCGCCCCTAAAACTAAAATATGACGTAGTGAACGGATGTAATTAGCAGGCAGATCTCGGTCAGTCCTGTTGATAAAAGTCCGTCGATTGAATGGAATAAGGATTCCAAAAGCAGCCATTGTCTTTGAATTCTTCGCCTTAGCGATTGTGGTGGCGTTATCCCAATCGTTTTCTTCATCATGCAGACGAACTTTCGACGAACTCTTGGGTATACAGATAAAACTAATTCTGAAAGCGTGTTTTGTTCATAAGAGTGGCTTGTCGGCCGAGTTGGCGCGCCTAATCGCGTGGTATTCCACAAGCAGTGAGTCTCGCTGAGTCATTCACAAATGCCACACAGTTTGTGCGTCGTGCAGATTGTTTTAATAGACTCCCCACCTTCGCCGACATTTTGTCTTTAACACCACTAATTTTGATCAGCCGTGTTCCTTGAGACAAGATCACTTCGATGTGTAATCTGTGTTCGGAGAAACAAGCTAAACTTATGTGATACAATTACGGCGAAGTTTTGCCAGACTTTAATATGGGCTGATGTAAGCTCATGTTTAACTCGTGAGTCTGTGCTTTGAAATCTGCGATTCGAATGCATCAAAGGCAGTGCATTTTTTTAACTATCATTATTACGATGATTGTCATTCTGTAATGGTTGCGTGTACGACTTTGGCAATATGGCGGGTAAATAGAACACAAATACGGTAGTAACGCAACGTTCTTGTAAACTTTGCGTTCGAATACGTTGGTTTGAAGCACTGAAAATGGCGCCAGGGTCGACTCTGAGCTGCGGCGCCTTCCGATGCGGCATCACCTTTAACCTATGGATCTCCTGCACCACCGAAGATGAGGCCATTGCTCCCGTGCGCCACGCCTCAATAACCTACCCAAAGGTGCATACATCGAGCAAGGAACGACGTAAATATTACAGTGATGCGCAAAACAATCATCACGAACAAGGATTTTCAGATACCGTTATAAAGGTAAATCTCGCACTCGAAGCAATGGGTTCATAAGAAGCGTGTGCCGCTGCAACTCTTGTTGCGCGTCGATCCCCATTCCTCGTTGAGCAGAAGAAATTGCGCTTTGGTATAAAATATTAGAGAGAAAATTGGAGTTTTGATTGTCACGGTCGTGCTTTTTACTTATTGTTGTCCGAGCCTTCGTCATTTTTGTTTAGTTTCCTACCTTCCTTCCTCTTTCTCTCCTCCCGTCTTCCTTTTCTCTATCTCTTCCCTGCTCCCAAAAGAGTAGGCAGGCGTTGTACCCCTCTAGGTCGCAGTTATCCGCCTTTATCTCTCACTATTTCCTGTGTCCTTGTGTGTTTGTGCGCACGCATCAAGTAATAATAATAATGGCACTTCGACGCAACAGAGTGCTAATTTTGAGGTAGTGGTAAAGTAAACCTCGGTAGTTCGCCAAGGCGCGAACCACGGTGAGTGGGGCACAGCGAGTGTGAAGGCAGCTATGAGGTCGGCCGGCAGAAAGACGCTCTCTATATCCTACAAGCGAGAAATGTACTCACATGCGTCGAGCAGAATGGGTCGCCGGTTAATCTCATCGACGCAGTTTCCGCCCCACTGCTTGGGTAGCTGGTCGGCGTCCACGTACTTCAGGATCTCTTCCTTCCAGTTGTCGCCTGCGCGCCGCCACAAACACATAAACACGCTTAGTCGCTGCGATCGACACCGTAAGTGGTCGTGCGTCGTTGTTTTAGTCTGGCGAGAAACATTTGTTCGGGTTGTATCGACGAAAGTGGCGCAGAAAGAACAAAAACAGAGCTCCGGCAAGTCGCTGTTAGGCGAGTTTTAGGGTTTACACGCGGGCGTCGTGCTCCCGAGAACGACACCAGGGCGAATGCACAGAGAGTGTTGTTGCAGAGAGAACGCAGGGTGTTGCGAATGCGGAGAGAATGCAGAGTGTTGTTAGCTTGGCAGCAGGTTAACAACAACTATACTAAGAATAGAACCATCACCGCCAATTGTGGACGCAAGCGCGTATTTCCTAGATGCAACTAATCCGTGATGGTGGTCGATTTCCTTGAAGGCAACCTTTCTCTCTTTGTCTCGGTTGGCCTTTCTCTCTTTGTGTCATTTCAATTTGAAGACAGTCAGAGAGAGAGAGAGAGAGGTAAAGAGAGAGAGGAGCAAGGAAAAACAGGGAGGTTACCCAGACGCACGTTCTGCAGGGTTTGCTACCCTGCACTGAGGGGGAAGGGAGAAAGGGGCGAGAAGGGAGACAGAAGGAAAGAGAGAGATTTAGAGGAAAACATTCAGTCCTTGTAGTGCTCCTTGCTTCTTTTCTCCATGACTGATCTTCGTTAAAGAATGGAGTCGTCATTGCCACGAGTAATGTCCTCGATCGAGATTAACGAAACAGTTTGACATTCTGAAATGGCACTTGCCTTTCCCGAGGACGTGGACTTTCGTAAGCGTGTTTCCCGTGAGCAGGGGCTTGATCAGGTTGAACAGGACGGAGAAGAGGGATGGAACTGGGAGCGCGGGGGAAAAAATATAAAAAATAAGAGAAGCATACAGACATTGTCAACACGACGTAGACGTTGAACTAGAACGCAAACCCTATCTTGTAATTTACAATATAAACGTGAGTGCAATGAGCAACACAAAATAAGGGAGCCTAATGCTTATTTGCGTTCCCGGACAAGAACATGCCTCCGTGGAAAAACAATGACCAAAGCCATAGGCGTACGCACGGGGGGGCAGGGGGGGCGAGAAGGGGGGGGGCGCCAAGTCAGCCCGATACATTGTAGGGGGGGGGGGCGATAGGGGGGCGCAAAGTCAGCCCCGTACATTGACATAATAGGGAGGGGGGGCGCTGCGACGAACCTTCGCCCCCCCTGAAGGGGAACCCTGCGCACGCTTATGACCAAAGCTACGGCTTCCCTTGTTCGGCCACGGCTAAGCATTACGTCATCGTCTTAGATATTGCCGCACCCTACACTGCACAGCTTCTACGCATGATCCAGTTAGACGGTGCAGCACAGATACTGGAAGTGCGCCTACGTTCTGCCTCGTTCCGCTTCTGCTGCATAATTCGCGCTTGCAATGACTGATCTACTTAAGCTACCGTCATCCACGCACGCACGTGGAAATTCTGGTTCTAATGTGCTTTGCCGCACTTAGTCTACGTGCTAACGTACTTAGTCTAACGTACTTATCCTTCTGTCAACGGGTTGTAAGGCTTCCGGCCGCGTTAAGCTAAACGCAATCGTTTGGCTTGAATCAGCAAAGGAGGGCAGCCTTGGGATTGGCCAGTCCTCGGAGGAGGGATCTCTTAGAAGTGTCGAATGCTAATGAGTGCGTTCTGTTTCTTGCTACGTGCATATATAAAGTTATTCGTCTCGAGCTAGAAACGTCGCGGAATCACGGTAAACGACGAACCTTGTAGTACTCCTTTAGCAGACACCACGTACGTTTCGCCTTCCACGTGTGGCACGATTTCTACACTAGCTTGCGTGATCAACACCCTCCTTAGGTGACTGTCCTTTCCGCTCATGTTTAGAGTCAGGTATAAAAATAACAGCGCCTACAGAAGTGTCAGATGCAAACAACGCGTACTACACCGAGAACCATTACGTTGTTCAGTGCGTTCGCGCCGGCACTGCACAAGTCCTACAGCGGTATATCCCCAAATCTATCAACGCTTAATCGTATATATGACACATTTTCATGCGCTTTACTAAGCCGGAGATTACTACTTCATTACTCTTCAATACATCCAGTTCCATCCAGTTCGTGCTGCGCCGACTCATCATTATTTACATGCCCCAGCCATCAGTGGCTGCAATTGAGTCGTATTTCAACGTTTGTCTGTATCCAGCATATTTCTTCGTTACACTGGAGGCCTTTCGTACACACTATGAAGGTAAGCGAAGCCTACCCAAAACATAATAAGCACGTTACTATACAATAATGCCCGTGTCAAGCGGGCAAGTGAAGTGCCCTTACGGGGGAATACGCTTCGGAACCATGAATGACAATTTAGGGTACGCGTCGGTAAACGGTAAAGCAAAGTGCATTTGCAGTAAAGAAGAATATGCGACATATTTCGAGCGTACTTTTCGAAGCCGTTCACAGAACGGTCCGAATGCGTTCCGTGAATGCACTCCGACCAGAGTGTAATTCTCTGCAAATGACACTACACTTGCGTCGTTTAAATTTGGTAAAGTGCACTTCAACGGAAGTGTACTCCACGTAAGAGTACTTCATTTACTCCCTTGACACGGGTGTGAGTGTATCTGGTGCGATTTCTTCACTTTAGTGAAGTTTATTCAAATACTTCGCAACGTCCGAGTGGAAGTACTTTTATACTGTCTACCACACTCATGCTTCTCTACGCTGTGCCGGTTCTACTGCCCCGAACCCGTTCTCTACTACGAGTCTGCGCCTCTTCGATAAAGGCCTCCGCCTTCAAACGTGCCCGCAGCCGAAGGAGAACCATCAAAGCATTCTCCCGCATAATTCGTGGTAAGGAAAATTCTAGCTACGGCTGGCATGAGCCGAACTATCCTTCGAGAAAATGTAGCTCCTGGCCGCGTACGACACGCACCAACATTCAGACTGGTTCCAGCTAACCATGGAAGCTTTTTATCGAACCCAAACTGACTCCCCGTGTACCACTCTCTCTGTGCCTGGCGGGCGCAACTTGCAGACCAGCCGACCTTGACTCCGATGTTTTGACGGCGTCGCGACGTGGCGGACGCCTCAGACGACGCGACTCCCGTTTGCATGTGCGTGGAAATCAGGCGTGCTCGATGACTGTATTTACGCATCGGTGGCGACGGCTTGAGATTCACTGCATGCATAAACGATCACTTGCGCAATCGAACTTCAATGGCGCACTGCTGAGCCGGCACTCGCTCGTGTACGGCTTTAAATAAAAGCTTTCGATGTCTCTCGCGCTGCATGCGTGAAGGTGAAACACCGCTTCAAGGAGCGACGTGCCGTATCAGTCGTTGATTATACGTCGAATGTCGAAACCGATTGAGAATTCACGCTTATATTATATGCTGGACTGTTGGGATAGTTCGGTGCAGTGTAGACAAGCAGCGTTTCCGACCAGGGAGTGCGACTCATCTTTGGTTGAAGTAGCGCACACGGGACGAGGACGAAAAGTTAGGTGCACAGGACAGGTGCTGTTCCTATTCCTTCGTCCTCGTCCCGCGTGCGCTGTTTCAACCAAAGATGAACGCCTACCAACTCGCTCAAGTTTCTATTCTTAGTGCGACTCAGTTCTCGCTCACAATGTTATCAAATTTTATTGCGCATGTATATAGCTGCGCTCTTGGGGTACCTGAAGCCACGGCAGCTATCACGCTTTGTATAACATCAAATCGACTATACAGAAGCGCCGTTGACTCGGTCCAGCGCGAAGCATGTCGATATTGTAATAACTGTTGGGGTTTTACGTCCCAAAACCACGACATGATTATGAGGAGGGACGCCGTAGTGGAGGGCTCCAGAAACTTTGACCACCTGCTTTAACGTGCACCTAAATGTAAGTACACGGGCCTCAAGCATTTTGCTTCCAATCGAAATGCGACCGCCACGGCCACGATTCGACACCGCGACATTCGGTTCAGCTGTCGAGCACCATAACCACTAGACCACCATAGCGGGTAGCATGTCGAGGTTGCTTAGCGTCCTTTGCTGTCGAGCAAATGACGCTCATATCGAGGTCACGGGGTAAAATAAGAGACGCACACCGACAAAGGCGGGGAAATATGCAGAGGCTTAGCTTTAAATAAGCACTAAAAATCACATCGTAGTCGACATCTCGTCTGTGCTTTCAAATGTCGAATAGCGTCACCGCTCGTCTTTTGGAAAAAGTTGCAAGTGGGCCAACTATTTAGCGTGAAATGAACGTCGTTTGGTAGGCGTTTGGTAGGCCTTTTGCTCATTGTAGAGACGTCGCTTGGGAGCGCGTTCTTCTGTTCTGTCGTGCTATTAGGAGGTAATTATAACGAGGCGTGTTTACTATCGAATTGAACTTCAGCGAAGACTTGTTCGCTAATTCAGCCGCGCTCTGTGGTCACGCCATGAGTAGCAGGTTAACGTTCTCTAAATATTTATTGGCCTGATAGCTTAGCGCGCATGCTGAACGATAGCCTCCCGTAGCTGACATCAACGCCACAATCACCACCACCAGCAACAAGACATGAGCAAATAATGCGCGGTATTATCAGCCGATCAACGTTGGGGCGATGTCACGTTCTTCTTTATGAAGAAAGCATCCCACGTCAGCTATGGAAGATGGGGAGAATCCAAGAAGTACATCGTGGACGTGACCAAAATATAAGAAGCTGTTCGGTTAAACTTCCGACAGGCTCTGTAATACGACGACCTGTCCAGCTTCTGTACCCGATGGAACTGTCTTCGCTGTAATGAACTCAAAGTGCGCGGCTTAGCGATGGGCGGAGGGTATTGAATATTTACCTTTCGTTGAGAAGATGAAGAAGAAGAAGAAGCCGTCGGGAAGCACGCGTGAGCTCTCAAGAAAGAAGAGAAGGAAGAAAGCGTCCGCCATGGACTATGTTCGAACTGTTATGTGTAAATAATGTAAATAGAGTCTTGTTTCTTCATATGCCGTGACCAATTATTAGATGCGAAGCATCTTATGCTCGGGGCTATGTCCGTCCCTCCCGCGTCCCGCATCCCGCGTCCGTCCCGCGTCCGTCCCGCGTCCGGCCACTTTCATGAAGTAGGGAAGCACCCACTATGCGAACCAGAACACTGTAGTACAATATAAGGCCCTCAACCACTACTACAGTCACCAGAGTCATGGCCGCGAGCACAGAGAGGCTGCTTAGCAATGGCTAGGCAGGCGGTGTGTGTCGCCCAGGTTGACTCCATTCCTCGATCTTTCTTGCATGTGTTTGGGGGGCGGCTTAGTCCATCCTCCCTTACCGCGTCCCACACCACAACAGCGCATGCGCGCCTCCTTCTCTCTCTCCTGTCCTACGCTCACCCCATTTCTCTCCTCTAGGAATACTCTACGGAGCGGCGCCCGCGTCCCGCGTCCTACAGCGCATGCGCGTCCTCTCTCCTACGCTCACCCCCCTTTCTCTGCTCTAGCAATCCTCTACTCTACGGAGCGGCTCCAGCGTCCCCTCTCTCTCTCCTCTCCTACGGTTCCCCCCCGTTCTTTCCTCTAGGAATCCTCTACGGAGCGGCGCGCGACAGGTGGTGCGACAGCTCCGTACTCCGCTGGGGGCACCACGGTAGTTCCGCGGTATAAAAATGACGGAGCGCGCCTCATTCTCTCTCCTGTGCAGCGCCGCGATGAGCGCCCGGGCCGCTACCGCGAAACGAGTGCGGCGACGTTCCTCCCGCTCAAGCTAACCATCTCCCCGCTGCTTCGCATCCACACATGGTTCCCTTTAGCGGGAGATGGGGAAGTTTTTTTTTTTTCACACTGTACTTTTGCGTAACGGTAATATTTAGCTAGATGCGCCTTGACGGAGAAACCAATACGGCGGCAATGAGGCGTCATTAATATGCATTTGCAATGATCATTTTGCTTAAGTGCTCTAGCTTGCTTCAAGTGCAAGTGAGCCATGAGCGTGAGGTCATGTATGTACTCTATAAGCAATTTACTGTTTAAGTCACATTGTCTTCAAGTACGGCATTTCTTCTGTCCTCTTCAGTCCTAGCCACTTCCGTTGATTAAGCCGATGAATTAGACAACGAAAACGATATCTGAAGTGGCGGTCTGTAGATAAAACTACTTACTTTATCTGCAGGTAATCAGTGACGCGAGGACAGCAGATAAGATATAATTGAACAGGCTTTGTTAGCGCGAAACGCATGTTAGTGTTAACCATACGTGACAGCACCTTCAGTTTACTTTTGCCAAAATGTCTGCAGAAATGCCGACAAATTTTTTTAGTCAACTTCGTATCTAAGTAAGCTTTCAGAACATATGGGTGGCGACAAATACCTAGTTGAGGTTCCATACATGGAAGCGATACAACCTGGGCTAAAACTATGTATACGCGTATACCCCACGAAATGACAACGCTCTGGCTTACCATTGATGACGAAGGCTTGATGTAACCTCTCTGGGTAGTTGGCCTCGTACATTCGAATAAATGCGGACACCGCGCTCACAGCTGGAATGAAGCAAAAGATATGTACAGTGACTACAGGGTACCGCACAAAAAAAAAAAAAAACAGTTCCAGAATACGAATAAAAAAATATGTGAGGAAGCCACGTCGAACAATATCAAGTTCCAAGGTGTTGCTTTAATAATTAAGCTATTGCATTGGACTTTGACTGTGCACCAGTAATATGGTGTTTTCACCGTGCATCGAAACGAGTGATTTCATTATCTGCACTCATCTTTAAAAACTAACGGATTGACATGACACTGCGGCCGAGTACACTTTAATTGAGAGCTGTGTTGACCATAGCTTCACCAGTGTGACAACTCCTTATAGGTAGGGATACACGAAGTGTATTACGAATCGCGCAGTACTGCTTCGGTTGTGCATGGCCAAATAAAAACAAACTGAATTTATTACGCAGTTATACGACGCTAAATCAGAGACAGTACAAACGCAAGTGCTTGTGTACGCGGCTTGACGGTAGAAGGCATTCTACAGGCCTTAAGCTCTAGTGAAAGATGTAGAGGGTGCTCAAAATTAAGCTTTATGGCTTTCTTAATATTCCGAACGAGCAGGTACGTGAAAGCCACCTTTGCAGATAAGTTATGTATCCAGGAGGACACAAAGTGATGTAATAATTAACACTGTCAGCTGACAAATTAATAATTGGTGAGTCTTAATTAATTAGTCGGCTGACTGCGTTAATTATTGCATCACATTGAGTCCCCATGGATGCGTAACTTATCTTCAAAGTTGATTTTCATTATACCTCCTAGTGCTGAATTTTACGAAAGCCATAAAGCTTAATATTGAGCACCCGGTATAATGTTCGGCCGTGCATTGCTGTTAACTCGGCAGTGGCCGTTCAACGAAAAAAAAAAAAAAGAAAGAAAAGCTTTCTTACCCTCGGCGGTGAGGGCTTGCAGCATAGAGAAGTTGTCGAAGTCGAAGATCACTACCTGCGTCTCCACGACTTTTCCCAACTGGAATCATGATGGAGAGAGAGAGAAAAAAAAACAAGAGAAGATTATTACAGGCACAAATCTTCAATGTTATTCATTTGGGTTGTCGATGGCGACTACTCATACATCAAGGTTTTTTTCACACGAACGCTTCTTCGATGGGAATGTGAAATCACGCTCGAGTGATGGTGAGGGCAGTGATGTCCCGTACAACGTCGAACAATTCCCATTCCGGGATATGAAAATCCTCTATTTCGGGCATTTCCCCCCTGCATACTTCAAACAAAATCCCAACATATATCCCTGCACAGTGGTAGTAATGCGAGTGCACAAGCGCACGTGCGTATATACATTCGTAAGAATATGATGCATGTGTCTCGATTGTTTACGACTGTTAAAATCATGACTAACACCTGCACTCCTGCACAACTCAAATGAGTGACCGTACGTAACTCATGTGCTGTGAGTACATTGCTCATGCGTGGGCTTCGAGTGTAACACTCAGGGTGAACTAGAAATCGCTCCATATTATTGTCAGAAATCTCAAGGGCTATGCCTTTGCGTTCTGCATGCGCCAGAACCGACTGCACAAGACAAAAGCCACTGGGACCGCTGTCATCGTAGGTGGAGTTCACCATGCCTAAAATTCACGGCAATATCGCAAAGCTTCCCTTTTTCCCATTCGTCCAAAACGAAGGCTACAAGTTGCCCGAGATAGGGAAAACTTCCTTCACGGAGTATCACTCGCTGAAGGGAATCTAGCAGTCAAGAGTACCTTTTGAAATGTGCCACTGACATTGTGCTCAGAAAAGAAGTCACAGTTTCGACGCAAGGCCCAAGCAATGAATGCGATAGCGAAAAATTGGAATGTCACACGAAGAACGGCAGGCCGCTCGAAACTTGCTGCGCTCTACTCTAGCACAAAGGACGCACGAAAAGAACACACACAAGACCATCGCGAACGAACAACCGTCACAGCTCGACACTTGCAGCGGGCTGCTCAAACACACAAAAAGGACGCATGAAAAGAACGCGCAAGTACACTCAGGACGAGAGCGAACTAGCAACTCAGGGGCGTAGCCAAGGGGGGGTTCAAACACTCCCAAAATTTTTGAATTTTGCTTGCGTGTATATACACGCCCACATACAAACGCACGCACGAACGTACATAAACTATGATTGACCCCCCCCCCCCCCCCCCCCGAAAAAAAAATTATGGCTACGCCCCTGTAACAACTGTCACAGTTATTTTTTAAAACTAAACTGTACTTTGACTTTTCTATAGCTAGCAGCTCACTCCTTTCGCAAACGCGGCCAGCGCAGCGAGTGAAGTGATCTTCGTGCGGTCTACAGCTTCAACGCGAACTTTGCGGTGAAAGCACAAGACGTACAAACCTCCCCCCTCAAGAGATAAGCGCGCGAGCACGGGCGACCACGCCCTGTATGACAAAGTACAAGTCGGAAGCGCGCATCCCAATTCCGGCGAAACACTAGATAGTTTCAGAACTGGGGACACACGGAGCTATAGATATATATAGGGGACCAAAGAAATTTGCGAGCCGCCAGGGCGCAGGCGCATAACCCAAGCCCCTGTTGGGCTCTTGCGCTCGCATTGTCGCAAGACCCAAAAATCGAAAACTAGCGTGGGTCACCAACGAGACGACGCAGACGCAGCGCTGGCCACGACGCCCAGAGTGTACTAGAACACACTAACGAAGCAGTATGGCCCGCGTCTCGCATAATTTTAATTTCGCCACGTGTGGCGTCCCGCGCGCTTGACCCAACACCGGCTGTGTTTTATCCAACTCTCGAACTCTGCCGCTCCTGCAAACACGAGAGCAGCCTACCCAATGCATCTTGGGGACACAGTGTCTTGGGTCCTCGATTCTAAAGCTCCCTACTAGCGGGGTCTACAACGTCAACACACTGAAGCACCTCCTAGCTCTGCGTACCGCCGGCAGTAAATGGTTTACATAAATAGGTCGCCGTTAGTATGCTGGAGGAAGTATGCTGTGTGGCGCAACTGTTTAAGGCAGCGTGATGCGGAGGTTAGAGGCCCCGGTCACGCACTTGGAAGCATTTTTCTTCTGAATAATCTTTCTTTGTGGCTTTTTACATATACATAAATATATATGCATACACGGGACATGACGGTAGAGGCAAAAGCCCGCCGAAAGTGTCCATATCGCAACAAAATATGTTTCGAACAGATGTTCTACAATTTAGAGTAGGATGCCTTCTTCTGTGAGAAAGCATTAAGCTGTCCCATGTAGCTGTGGCAATCGATGTGTTTACAAAAAGTGCGTAATGATGTGGAGTACTTTGTGTTTAGAGAAATTTATTAACACAGACTATGGACATCAATAACATTTCAGCAGAACAGAACATGCACAGACACGCAAAAATTTGTTACAAAAATCACAGCATATCCACGGAGTGAATGATGATGAGTGGGCGAAGCTCCGGAGGTACATCGGTAAACCGTGAATCCTCCGTAAATCTTGCCCAGTCGATCATCATGTAAAGACGTGACAAACACTGTATATTCATGGCGACTTGCAGCTCACTTTAATTTTACATGTACGCGGTGAATTGTTATTGTTTAATCACGCACAGGAGAAATCTCACACCGGCACTACCTTGGAGGTCAAAATCCGGTGCATATATATGCGGGGTGGCCAGTGAACGGTTGTGCAGCGCGAGCAGCCGTTTTTTTAAAGACGATAGTCTTTCTTGGGATACTTGAACGCAAAAATTTTGGTCTGCCTGTCTGTCTGTCTGTCCGTAACCCGATTCAGCTACTCGGCCAAAGTTTAACCACTTTCTGAACCCCCCCAGCCATCTTGAACTGGTGTTCGCATTCATACTTGTGAACATATTCGATCAAAAAAGCAAGTACTACGCATACCTGAGGCGCAACATTAATATGTTAGTGTCAGGTCGTGTGTTCTTTTATTAGAAAATACATAGGCACGCAATTCTAAAGACCCTAGGGCGAAACAACGAAACGTTCCTTTCCTCAGTAAGGAAGCCTTCATTTTGGTGAGGCCGCCTTATGTCACTCTGAAAGCTTCCTCACTGAGGAGCCCTCGGTGAAGAACTTGGCGCTTCCTCAGCTTAAGGTTGCTTTGGGGCTACCTTCGTGCGCCCTTAGGTCCGCTCCTGGCCCTGAACGAGCGCTTCACCTCACAGCTAGCCCAAGTGATGAGCTAGCCCACGTGATGCTTGTTTCCGAGGCAACCCTCCCACCCCACCTCTGCGGGGAGAAGGGTGTTTTCGCAGGCATGTCTGAATCGTGAAGCGCGACTGATAGCGTTTAAAGTATAGTTTAAAGAGGTGGGCGTTTCAGTGTTGCTAGACCGCACCACGTTTTGCGCTCGACTACGGTGGCTTTTCACATTTAGTAATCGCAGTTGGAAGAGAGCGTACAAGCGTCTATATATTAACGCTTTAATTTGGAAGTGATGTGGAGAACCAACTTTTTTTTACAGAATAAACGCTTGTGAGCAAAGCTTATATTCGATAATCTCGAACGCAGGAGCGCGGCAACCATTCCTCCCGCGAGGACGGGTGAAGGGAGCTTTCAGAGTACGCTTGCTTCCTCCGTCGGTACTTGGCTGTAAGGAGGCCTCACGTAAGGTGAGGACGCGGTCGAAGGAAAGGAACGTTTCGTTGTTTGGCCCCTAGTGTTTTATCAATGCCGGCCAGATGCAGTCAATTTAACGTAGAGTAGGCGCTATCTGAGGCAAGGCAAAACATAGTAGTACGGCCGGCACAAGACTATCGTCTTTCGACGACATTTGCAGCGAAGCCAATTTTATCAACGCGGCCAATTTTATCAATCAAGAAACGCGCTAGCAGACGCTGCCTGCGTCGGCGTCGCGAGGCGAGAGAGGGGCGGGGGGGGGGGGGGGACCATAGGAGCGGGTCCTGTCGGCGAGCGCGCGCTGCAGCAGCTGTCCGAGCCCTCCGCTATGACAGCGCCATCTATCATCTTTAATCTTTAACGTATACGAAAAACCACTAACGCCATCTAGTGATATTATTTCCAAGGACATATACACGCAACGCAACCTAGTGATATTATTTCCAAGGACATATACACTCAACGCCATCTATTGAGCAATTCATAAACTAGAGGTGGCTACATACATACTACAATTGCTACAGAGGAGGGAACGACCCACACCCTGAGGAGCTTCGCCCCTAAAAGATAAATACACACATGTACATTACATGGTAAACAAAAAGCACAATAAAACATGAATATGTACATTTTGCGTATTTACATGGCGTTTCTGCCGCCAATCGACACATCAGCCTACCAAAACCAGGCAGGCCGAAAGATAAGTTGCACGCGTCTGTTGCAGACCAACACAAGAGGGCCAAGGACCAGTGCCGAAGGAATGCCTATTCACGAAGAAAGAAGAGCTCCTCCGACAAAACAGATAGCAGCTCCGAGTACAATCGCTCTAGGATTGGGAAGAGAGCGCGACGGCGACGGCCTGCTGCAACCGCCTCGCAGCGGTTGCGCCAGAGACAGAAAGCACCGGCAACAATGAGAAGGCAGGCGAAGCGGCCTCGAGAACAACGCCCAGAAGAAATGAAACGATTTACGCCGAGACCGCGAAATCCAACATGCACGGCCTTCCAGAAAACACGAGCAATGACGCATTGCCTGAGAACATGCTGGTTTGTTTCCTGTAGGGAGCAGTTTCGGGCATGTTGCTGACTGGACCATTATCCACCTCTCGAGGCGGTCGAGAGTAGGAAGCACACCCCATCCCAGCCGCCACATGAAGTCCCTCAGGTGGCCAGGCAGACAAGATGCTGTCAGTGCGCTCCAAGACACACGACTAGAGCGAGCGCGGCAGGCCGGGGGAACTAACGGGAGCAACAAATGTAGCTGTTGTGGCAATAATAGGATTGTTCAACACATCTACCCCAGGACAGGTCGACTGGACATGGCGAAAAAAATGCCCCCCACCTCCCCGAAGGGAATCGTGAGGAAATGCGAATGCATTTCTTGCGACGAGAGTACACGGCGTAGTAATTTTAATGGCGTAAATTAATGACGAGACGAGGATTTGTACCGTAACCATTTATTTACACATTCATCATGCCCTTGAGAGGCCGCCCAGCCAGCGAACGGTCGAGAGTGAGGCGCGAGCGGACAGGAGAGTAGGGCGCAGGGAGGAGAGAGAGCGAACGGCGAGAGAAGGAGCGGCTAAGCACTGCACCTACCCTCTCTCGCACCACATGCTCCGGTCGCTAGGGGCGAGGATAAGCGCGCGCGCCCGCAGCTGTTGCTATGGGAGAGGGAGTGAGAGCGGAGAGATAACACCTGCCGGCGCGCGGACCTTTCCCCCACTCTCTCCTCCTCCTCCGCGGACGCCGCCGGATACGCCTGACATAGCCCGACTACGAAATGCATTCGCATTTAAAAACGCAGCAGCTGTTGCATACATAATGGAAGTGTTACTGACTGTGGGCACCTGTTAAGATACAGATTAGGCATCAGATGCCGTAAGTGCTATAGCTGAAGTGAATGGGAAGAAGAGATGAAGAGCACGGTACGCAGCGTGTGACGGTACGCAAATATGCCCTTGAAGGTGCACCGGTCACATGCGTGCCTGTGTGCGCCCTTTCCCAATTATCGATGCTCTCTCGGTCGCGGTCTTGTCGGCGATCGGAAGTTTCTGACACGGGGATGTGATCTTTTATCGAGGTCGCTTGTTATTTCACATTTCCACACTTGATTGTTGTCTTAGGCAGGTAATAAACTTTATTACGGATACAGCCAGAAATTACTGGCCCGGGCTAGGCCACCAGGGGCCGTCGTACTCGAAATTGTTGCCTTCCATTGTTACGCCCGCAATCGTCGCTGTCCCTGTAGCAAAGGAGGTTTTGCGCTGCAGTGCACGTGGGTGAGCGTCCACTTACTGGCATGGAGGACGGAAAAAGTTAGGAGGGAGCATTGCACAATGCGATATAAAGAAAGAAAAAAAATAGTAGGGCACGAACGCACAAGCCAAGCTTCACTCGCTCCGATTTTACTCAAAGGCTCCTAATTTTTTGAAGAGCTTTGAGCAGCAAACAGGCCCGTAGCCAGGAATTTTTTCGGAAGGGGGGGGGGGGGGGGGGTTGCTGAAGATTTTGACATTATGAGAAAAACATATAATTATTATTTTTTTTCGGTAAAACACCCCCCTCCACCAAAATTTTCGGGTAAGGGGGGGGGGGGGGCTAGGGCACTTTTTTAAATGCGAATGCATTTCATAGTCGGGCTATGTCAGGCATCCGGCGTTGGCGTTGTGCGGCGTTGGCGTTGTGCGGCGTTGTCCGCGGAGGAGGAGGATAGGTTGAGGAGGTGTGCGCGCCGGCAGGTGTTAGATGTGAAGCATCTTATGGCGAAGCTTAATCCGGTGGTGGTAGTGTGCGGCGTGACCACCCTTACCGCGCATGCGCAAACCCTTTCAAAAAAAATAAAAATAAAAAACCTCCTCTCTTCCTCTCTCTCCTCTGGGCATCCCTCCCCGCGGCAACCACACCCTCACTGCGCATGCGCCTCCCCTCCTCTCTCCCTTGCTACGCTCCCCCCTCTCTCCTCTAGGCATCCCTGCCCGCGCCGTCCACACTCCCACTTCGCATGCGCGTCCCACCTCTCTCTCCTCTTCTACGCTCCCCCCTCTCTTCTCTAGGCATCTCTGCCCGCAGCGTACACACTCCCACTGCGCATGCGTGCCCCCCCTCTCCCTCTCCTCTCCTACGCTCCCCCCCCCCCTCTCTCGCCTCGCGACGCCGACACAGGCAGCGTCTGCTAGCGAGTTTCTTGGTTGAAAAAACCGACTGCTCGCGCTGCACAACCGTTCACTGGCCACCCCGTATATATGGCAATGGATCTTGACCTCCAAGGTGGTGCCGGTGGGAGATTTGTCCTGTGCGTTGTTGAACAATAAAAATTCGCAGCGTGCGCGTTAACTAAAAGCGGACTGCGAGTCTCTGTGTCCAGTCGGAGTCTTCCGTCTCTCATTGCACATTAGCAGCGATTGGCATGTTCCAGTAGGAAACACCGCTCTATCGCTGCGTGCTTTACGCATCCCCAGTTTTAAATGCGAATGCATTTCTTAGTCGGGACTATGTCAGGCATCCGGCGTTGGAGTTGTCCGTGGTGGCCTCGGCAGGTGTTATAGTGAGTGCAGAGGAGGAGCGCGCTCTGGTGCGTGAGGGCGCTCGCATCGCGGGAGCTCGGCGGAGCTATATATGAAAAAAAATATTAAAAAAAGTAAAAAAAAAGAAAAAACAAAATTAAGAAAAAAAATAATAAAAAAAGAAGAAAAAGACACAAAAAAAAAAACAGGCGCTGCGCCATGCTCCCGACCAGGCTGCAGAAATTAGGCGCCTTTTCCTTCTTCGAACCACTACCACCATATATAAATGGAGTGAAGCGCGCGCGAAATGCATTCGCATTTCCTCACGATTCCCTTCGGGGAGGTGGGGGGCATTTTTTTTCCTCTGGCTACCGGCCTGGCAGCAAACGATAAAATGGCACTAAAGGCAAATATTACGTCGACGTGGATAGTTGAAGTAGCGTTCCAGAAAGCTAGCAATGCTTGTCTTATTTGAAATAAAGTCACGTTTCAGTTGTCCGCATATCACTAGCGCAACTTAAACCACTCGCATCTCCGGAAACGAGAACTGTGGCGTGGCATTTTCCGAGCTCACCCTTTACTGCCCGACAGCCGGCGCAGCGGAGCTCTCGAGAATAGAGTTACTGTATATGCTACCTTTAGGTAGCAGAGTTGCGCATAGGTCCGCCATCTTGCCCGCCGAGGCATCCACGTCATGCAGGAAAGCCACCCCTTTCGAATGTAGGAGCCGACGCGGCCCAGCGGCTCCGTGCGCTTTCTCGTTCGTTCATAACCCGTCGCTGGCGCAATGACTTTCGCTTCGATTAAAAAAAAAAAAAAAAGGAGAACTCGAACAAATAATGACTTCAGATGAAACTGCATGGTGCTATAGCTTGTTCGATGGCCGTTACCATCGGAAGTAATATTTTTTGTTTTAAATAGCGAACAGGAAAACTTCGACTTAATTTGTCGAGATTCTCGACAAATTAAGTTCAGCAAATCGCTCGTTTCACGTAGTTTTTGACGCAGCGCTTAGGTGGGTCGAGAAAACAATTGCTGGAACTATCACTCCGTGTTTTACAAATAACGCAAGCAAACGAGAATTTTCCGCATATCTACGTAGTTGTGGCATAAAGTAAACACTCGGTGAATGCAATGCCGCAAATTAACCGGACTGAATTATACTGTTCTGACAGACCTGTAAGGTGCATATCCACGCATTCACTCAAGCACAATTTTATCGTTCCGTCCCGTTCAATTTATGTCAACGGCCAGTGAGCCGTTGACCAGTGGGCAGCACTGAGTCGCGGCGCAACGCCGCACAGGCACTACTAACACTGACATTCACTAAAAACGGACAACGAAAGACACAACCACAACACCAACGAAAAACATTCCGCACTCAGCCGGATCGCCTCGCCGGAGTGCTTGGGCAGCGATGGCGATAGCGGTGGCAACGGCGGTAGAGCAGAGCAGCGGTGGTGGCGCGGCGGTCGCCAGTACCCGCGCGGCCGTGAAGTTGGCTTTCCCTCAAAAGGATGCTTTTTGCGCACGTGAGCGCGCTTGGCGAATGGGGGCGCGAGCGGCGAGTTCTATCAGTGGCGTAACTCTGCTACCTAAAGGTAGCATATACAGTAACTCTACTCGAGAAAGCCGTGGGGTATAACGTCCAGAAATTCTTTAGTCCGTGAATCAAACGTGTTGCATTTTATTTCTTGTAATGCACCGCAATGTTCCTTTTTTATCATGGATAGATTCAGCAACAGTAATCAATTATACTGAGGGCCTTCTACATCATCGCACTGTAGTACTAGTATGTTGCACTATAGTGGCGCAAATCATGTGCAAGAATTTGTTGAACACGTGGTGACAGACCCCTTGCAATTCAGAAGACGCTCAGGCGGAACAACTGCCGGCTCATGTAAGCTATGCAGGTTAACCCCTCCTGCTTCAACATCACAACCACCGACTACCAAATAACGTCCTATATTTACCTCAATTTAGCTATTACTAAAGCGCTACTGTGTATAAGATTGACGTTTTAGATGTTCTCAAGCATTGACCTTTCACTCTGACACTAAATGTTGGTCGCCTTTAGAGTCCCTTTAAAATACAACGCACTCTCCGGCGACTCAGTAGAGGATGAGAAACGACGAAACGGAAATCCGCTGACGAAGGAAATTTCTTGGGGGGTATTTTTTTCTCTGGCTTCAATCTTTGGAGGGCTCCGCATCTATGTCAGCAGAGGTCGAGAGTGGAAGGAAGCCCTTAACAAATTTGCACAAATTTGTTGGGTCTCGAGATTCCACAGATGCTATGCCGCTTGTTGGTGGGCTAGTTGGTTTTGACGCGTATTGAAACGAAAAACGAAAAACAGCGCGAGAGGACACGGAAGCAGGGACACACACACACGATCTCTGGTCGTGTGTCCTCCCCCCCCCCCCCCCTTTCCCTCACTCTACCTGTCTTTTCGCTCTCTTTTTTTGTTTCAATATACAAGGTATACCTACAGACCCAACGAGCAACTTCGGCCGAATTGTGTTTTCTTACGATTGTATTCCTCGTAAAATAATTTTTAGAGCAGTCGACTTTTTCATTATGGAACGCCTTGCTTTTATCGATGACTTTAACTACGTTCAAATGCCCACGCGCTGTGAGAGTTAGTGTCGCCTGTGCATATAAGCCGTTCACTATTTCTTTAACATCGTCTTCAAGAAGCATGATTTGCAGATGACAAAACATAATTCACCAGCGTGCGTTTGAGGGCCCCGAAACCACTCCGAGTTCAAAGACGACAGAGTGGTTTCTTTCTCGCCTTAACCTCCCCTCACCCCCCCCCCTCACCATACAGGTACTATCTTCTCATCGCCCCTTAGTTCTCCTTGAAAGACCTGGACAATAATGTCAGCACTGAATGTCGTGTCTATCAGGATTTCGCGCTTTCCGGCTACACGCTGTTATCACCGCTTGCGCGGGTCGAAAACGCCCGAAAGTGAAATAATTGATCGCGCACGATTGTCATGCGAAACAAGGCGGAACGGGCGTGCGCCTGCATGGCAAAGCAGGGTACGGGGCTATTCACAACCAATTCACAATTGATATTCCTGATATGAACTGACATTCCAACAGGTAATCGAGAGCTTGTTTGTCCCAAAAAAGAAGGCAAACGCCAGGGGGCGAACAACGCGCTTGTTCTGTGTTTTTCAGAGGTTGTGTAGGGGCGCTTTCAGCTTAATTTCAAGCCCTCGCTGTTTTGGTTTTTCAGTTCATCGACGCAATGGGCTTTATCACAAGTTTCGACTAAACGATCCTACTTGTTGGCTTTAGCAGCTACCCTGAGGCTTTCTTAACGTCCTACCTCCAGTGCTGCTGACTATTGTTGTGGCGGACGCCTTACGTGACGCTCAATTTGCGGCGGATTTTTTTCACGGGAGTCTCGCCACTGTGGGTTACCCACACAACCAACTCTTTAATCGGCGAGCGAAATAGCTTATTCCGTTCGCACGTATCTTCGCTGTGCTGAATTTGTCCCGCAGTCTACACAACGGTTACGTATCATGAGAAGCCTTCGGACTGCTACGATGAGGTCAAGGTGAAATCGCCGTCCAAGTGACAGTGACGAGAACTTTCATTGAAACGTTGATTAGGGTGGCTCCCCCCCATCAAGTAGGTGGCTCCACCCATGACGGAACCGAGAGCTGATGACTCTCAGCGACGTCACGGACCCTCTGGACAGCCTGTAATTGATGTGTGAAGTCCGTGCTGTGCCATCCCATTTGGCCTTGTCTTGCAAGTTGGAGCCCGCGTTGGACGGGTACAGCCAGGCCATATGATCGAAAGAACAGCACTCATGTCCACACTGCGGGAAACTGGAATCGATCCGATAGAGCGCTCTGTGGGGTGAGTATATTCGTGTTTGTAAGAGCCTAAAGGTGAAAGACTGGGCCCTGTTCACTTTCAACTTGCTCACTTACCTGATTCGCCTGCTCTTCACGTTTTACCGTATAAGCTGCAAGCAAAAGTTGGAGCATACATTGCCAACGTAAACTCCTGTTTTCTACACTTGGCTGCCGCTGTACCGTGACGGGCAGCTGCGAACGGGATACACGTTGCTGGCAACCAAGCCTAGGGTTACTTGGCTATCCAATAGCATGTCCGATAGCTTTGCGAACTTGTATAAACAATCGCAATGACGTTACGAGTCCAGCGTAGTTAGTCTGTACGCATTCAGCCACACACAAAAAAAAGTTTACAAATATTACTGAGGCTACCATGTGTATCACAGAAAAAAAGTCACTTGATATCAACTTCTGTCTGTGACAAAATTGCGAATCTTATAATAACGAAGGTTCTAAGAAGAACAAAACGAAAGACAGAATATCAGATTCGTTTTCTTCAGAAATACCCGGGCATAATCGATATACATGCGTTTTGGGAACCCGTTGACGTTCTACTGTTGAGCGACATCGTATACTTACCTGAGTACATTCGCGCCGGAGCTTACCATGTAATGTACATATGTATACCTATCTTTTTCTGTAACAAATTGTGTGTGTCTGTGCATGTTCCGTTCCGTTGAAATGTTGCGTTGAAATGTTATTGATGTCCACCGTCTGTGATAATAAATTTCTCCAAACATTGCGGATGCTGCTAGCGCGAGAACACACGGACGAGAAAGAAGACGTCCGTGTGTTCTCGCGTGTGTTCTCGTCCGTGTGTTCTCGCGCTAGTAGCATCCGCAATGAATTTCCAACAAGCCCAAGCCGCTACCCTTGTGAACTTTATTTCTCCAAACACACTTACTCGCCGTGCACATATGAATTTGCATAACGGGTAGAGACAACCCTCTTCCTCCTCCTCTATGCATGCGGCAAGCGACATTCTTCGTGTATTCGAGAAAAAGGCTCACCTTCTTGGACTGTTCCCGCATCTTCTTCATGCCCTGCTCGCAGCGCCATGCCATATACGTGAGGATCTCCTTGATTGTGCAGCCTCGAAGGAATGCTGGAGGAAGAGGAGTTACAATGTTTATTTATTTATTTATTTATTTATTTATTTATTTATTTATTTATTTATTTATTTATTTATTTATTTCATCCATCTGCGAGCCGAGGTTGCGGGCCCAGAGCAGGAGGGGCATATGAAAACATTTGCACTAGTAAGCGTATCCAGAGTTTACAAATTCGTAGCAAAAAAATGCTTAGTAAGCAAACGAACAATAAATAGCACGTGCAAGCGGGACGACAAGTTACACGTTCATAGGTATGGTTACAAGTAGCAAACAAATGTAAAAGCGCATAAAACAACCAGCGCATCATACACCAAAAACACTGGTATCATATATTCACTGACAAATATTTTTCTCGACAATTATGAAAATGGGATGCTTGAACAACGAACTCGGGCAGGTTATTCCACTCCAATAACGATCTCAAAAAAAAAAAAGCTATCATAAAAAGCAACTGTTCGAGCAAATATAGGCTCCAAAACATGGTTTGGGGCGCAACCCGTTTTTCTTGATGTCAGCTGCCCTAGAAAGAATGGTGGCGTTACATTCACCCTTATACATATCCTGCTATAATCTTAAAGATGGCTATGTCGGCTACCAGCGATATTTTCTCCTGGGCATCAGCAAGTGCGCCGCGGGAATATTATGGGATTGAGTTAGACAATACGGTGCGTGGGCTGCAGATCATCTTTAAAAGGACGTCGCAAATAAGTATTCCGGCAGTTCAGCAAGGCTTCAGCTTGAATTTGCTAACAGAGCAGTGGCACTGTCAAGTCGCAGTTTGCGTACAAGCCGAGACTTAGGACGTTATTGTCGTGTGCACAGTGTGAACCACTTGGAGACATCGGCCGTGAGATAGATCAAGGCGTATAAGGTCATTCCGCCCCCCCCCCCCCCCCCCCCGAGGAAAGCGGAAGTTAAGAAGAAATGAGTTGCGGATAGTATATGGATATTTATATATGATTTCCTGGGTACAGTCTTACCGCTGTTGCTCCACGATAAAGAGCTGGACTGACTGGTGTGAGCGAATAGTGAGCAGACCAAGGTGGGATGGATGGTACACACTGCGACTCGACTAAATGCTGCCCTCAGGCCCATAGCCATGGGGATCCCCAAAAATTCGCATTGAGGGGGGTGTTTTACCAAGAATAAATAATGAGAAAAGGTGGTTTTCAAAGTTTTTAACAGGTGCCCCCCCCCCCCCCCCCCCCGCCCCCTCGAAAAAAAATTCTGGCTACGGGCCTGGCTGCCCTCATACCTTCCAAGTATAATATCGCCATAGAGCTCAGATTGTGTTAGCTCGCAGGACAAGTGGGGCTCGAGCCTTGAAATAGCACGCAATTTTTTTTTTTGGCAGGGTTATGTAAGTCCGAATCAGGCAAGGCTCTTTCTGTACCTCATCCGAATAGGACTGGTGCAGCAAAAATAATTCTTAGAAAGGAACGTGCTGGTAATAGCAACAACTTCACATTGCCAGACCGGATACTTGCGGTTTGATATAAGTGCCATGATCGATTTTTTGCCGCTAATTCAGTTGCTGAATGCAGTCGAGAGTGAACGAGTTTAGCTTGCGCCGAAATGACTAAGATGTGCCAAGCCACCGAAAAATCGGTGCTGTCGTCATGACGCGGACGCGTCATGACGCGTCAAATTTTTAGGGGCGAAGCTCCTTAAGGTCGAGGCTTGTCCATCACTCCCCCGGTGTAGCCACGCTAGTGCGATGACGATGACGCTGCCATCACGGCACAGCACATGCAAGGTAACCATTATACGCAATCACGATGACGATAACGCTGATGACGATGAAGAATAAGAGCGTTCCAGACCACACATTCTCTTTCTGCCATGGACGAAAACGATCGTGAACGCGCTCTCGCCCGCGAAAGGCAAAACGGCAACGCCGACAACAAGCTGCTACCACAGCGTTGAGGACGCGGGAAGCGGCGGCTCAACGGCAAAAACACATTGTATATACTGTACACACGCGTTGTCACTCATTTACATGCGCGAGTGGGCAATGTCACGGGTGATTTACGGTAAGAACTATCCCCAGTGCTTCGCCCACTCGTCATAATTCACTTCGTGGATACACCAGGTTTTTTTGGCCGACATTTTACTAGCTGCTGCACCCACGCTTAGTAGCTTCACCCAGGCTTCACAAAATATAATCTGCACCTCTATCCGTACGTTCTACGGCGTCTTCGTAGTGCGCACGGAGAATGGTTTTTGGCGCTCTCACTGAAGCGTTGTCCAGTCTACCGTGTCGGCTTGAAGAAATGAAATGAAGGAACGACTAAGTTTAAGAAATAGAAAACTTACCCCTTAGTTCAGGGTTGCCATTCGTGGCTACTTTGCGCCAAATTGGCTACTTTTGGAGCCCGTTGGCGATGAAAATTTCCAGTTGGCGCCATGGTTCTTTCTTAAACTTCTAGTTTTACATATTCAAAATGGTTTGATTTATTCATCAATAGTAAAGACTCTGTTCATAATGCCACTTCTGTTCTATTTGGCTAGAAATTCGGCGATTATATCAAATGACATGGCTACTTTGGCTACTTTTGGCGTGAGTTCTGGCGCCTTTTCATGTCCACCTAACGGCAACCCTGCCCTAGTTCCAACCAATGAGAAATCTGCAGAAAGAATGGAGCTGCGGTTCTCCTATGTTTCCTTTCTGATTTCCTGTCATTTGCTGTGATGTTTAGTGATTTTGTTTGGGCGCCTGTGATTACATTACTCGTATTGGGCGCGAGGACATACCGTGGCGCCACCATGCGGAGGCATCCCTGTGACGTGCAGGGTTGGATTGCTCCGCCAGCCGTCTCGCGCACAGCCCGCAGCCGCTTTCGCGTCTCCTTATTTTGTGATTCTTGTTGTACTTCACTTCGACGAAATCAGTAAAGTACTGCTGCGGCTTCTTCACTGACTGTACGAAATGCTAAATAACTAGCTACTCCGAAAAAACTTTACGCTTCTCACAAAGCTTGATTGCCGGCGTTGTCTGCTATGGTCCGAGCGCACAGCTTTTGTAAAAGGCTAACGAGTGATTCTGTGTCGAATTGAAACATCTAACAGGCATTAACGCGCGCTTGCGGCAAAGGAACACATTTTTGCTGCAAGAAATGAGCACAGCCGTGCTACATCATTCATTGCAGGTTTGCATCCAAAAACGGGCCGTGGTTGACACGACAAGCATGCGCAAATTTACATTCCTGTTTAGCACACCGCAAGCGGATTCCCCGCTTTTTGGAAAGAAACCGAGCATTCTTACAGCTGCATGCAGCCGCAACTTTTCTGTTGATTGGAGGCAAACGCAAGAGTCACACGCACGCACGTGGCTCATTCAGAGTTGTAGCTATAGGTAAAATTTCACACGAGCAAAATCTTCTCTGCGGCACGATCTTAATCTGTTGCCCCTTATTGCGCAAATTTTCGACGGTTGTCACACGGTGCACATTCGCTCGCAATCGAGCCACACAGGGGGTGAGAATTTTGGATGATTGGATCAGTTCTACAGCTTCTACAAAGGGGTCAATCGCAATCGAAAAATGCGATCCCGACCGGGCTCGATCACGATAGCAAATGCACCGTGTGCCAGCCGCCATATTACTTTGCGTCCTTTAATGAGCATGCTGCGAGGTCTTACTTACCGTGATCTAAATGACAATTTCATGTTTGAGTGAAAATACCAGTGTCCAGAGCTTCATTCATGAGCTGTATGACATTTCGCGGCAGCTGTTGGAAGGGGAATCATTTTTCGAAGCTGACCACGTTTTCGCCTGTAGCTCAAAATAACACAGAGAAGAAGAAATGCCAGTGGCTGTGGACGCATTCTACAGACGTAATCTACAGGCAAGGAACCCCGTGAGCTGAATTTGCGGACGGAAACCCGTGTGGTCGGGTCGTGAACACACATGAGGAGAACTAACATGGACACCCGGGGGAGGAGGGTGACGCAGACTGTGGTAAATGTTACCTCGGCGAGAGAAGTAACTTTTAGCAAAGACTCAAGCGGCACATGTATGACGTAAGAAAAAAGCTTTCGTCGAACGCGCTGGCCGAACACGCAGAAGCAACTGGCCACGAAATAGACTGGAATAGGGTAAAGATAGCGGAAAGGGAAAACAACTGGACTTTTCGGCTTTATTTTGAATCGCTGACAACTCGGACAACGGCGCTCATTCTTAAACGTATTGACGGCAACTTCCCACTGTACGCATGTTGCTACGTCGTATTTGAAAACATACATGACCGAACTATTTCCACACTCATTTTTCGTTGCGAACGAGGCTCCCGTGCGGAAACTGAAACTTTCTGCTTTTATGTGAACGTTCGTGCTCGATGTCCATTTTAACGCGGTGAGCTTGAAATAAAATCAAATAAATACATGCGACAGCGGCATCATGCTCTTGCAAAACGGGGTAGGGGTAAAAGGGAAAGCTCACGTACGCCTGGCTCCTTCGCGTACGGTGCGCACTGTGGCACGGAGCAGAAGAGTACCACACCGCCGATAACATTTACTGCTCTTTGCAGGATTTTGTAGTCTCCAGAAGTTCGCACACACGAAGTGAGAGCAAAACAACGCCGTTCAAAAGTGAAAACACCGCGAAGTCGTGGTTAAAAACAACGCATTCAACCGTCTGCTTCCCTTCGCCAGAGCGAGCCGAGATCACGTGATCCAACCCTGCTACGTCACAGCGATTGCAGCGCCCGCGCCTCCAGTGGTGGGCCTCGCGCCCAATAGTAGAGATGCACGGGACAGGGTGTGTGTCAACTCCTGCTCCACGCTTACTACTTTGTCCGCGACCGAAGCAGTTACGCCATCTGAGGGTGTATTTGGGAACCAGAGCGTGACATGCAACGCGGACACTTATCTGTCGTCAGGCCAAGCCCTAGTAGAACAGTGCCGCTGTTAAAAAAAGAATGAAAAAATGCGGCAGGCACTCACGTTTGATCTGGAAGTTTCCGAACGGGTAGATCCAGACAGGACCACCCTGTCTGTCGACGCCGTACATGCCCCCAATCAAAGTCCGGTGCACGAACTGTACAGAGTAAGAGGCAAGGAATATGAGAGACAAAGATAAATTCGAGATGTTATCATTTTACTTGCTGTACGTAAAGCAAATTACAAAAAAGGAAGGAATTTTCGAACTTGCCGATGTAGGACTGTCTATATGTATATATATTTTGTTTCCTAATTTTTTTTATATCGCAACAGCCAAGTGGAAAGGGGTAGCCGTCACCGAGCAATGGGGACAACTCTTTTATTTATTTTTCTATTTCAATAGAAAAAAAGGTAACAGCAGCCCAGCTCATTTTGTGTTATTTTGTAGGCGTCGCCTCGACGTCTACAAATTCATTATTATTATTATTATTATTATTATTATTATTATTATTATTATTATTATTATTATTATCATCATCATCATCATCATCATCATCATCATCATCATCTCGTGAAATCCCCTCATCTACTCCAGAGAACTGAGACATAAATTCACTATGAACATAATTTCCTTTATCTTCGCGAAAATACTTCTGAACCAGTACAATCAAGACCGCACAATCATGGAAGTGGGCTTCTCATGAGAATATCAGGGGCCGAATTCACAAAACTTCTCTTTCGTAAGTGCGTATTTCT
This sequence comes from Rhipicephalus appendiculatus, assembly GCA_030522465.1. Lineage (NCBI taxonomy): Eukaryota > Metazoa > Arthropoda > Arachnida > Ixodida > Ixodidae > Rhipicephalus > Rhipicephalus appendiculatus. Next base: position 18,418,165 of record JALIZH010032945.1, on the reverse strand, counting down.
ATTAGTCAGCCGGCTCTGCTAATGATATGTCCCACATCGTGATTGGCTGAAATATTTTCTTATGAAAATGTTTAGCGTCAGACGTTCTTGTGAATGCGGGCCCTTGTTTTTGCTAATATCGTACAAATGGGAAATACACTGCACTGCACGTGCAGGCGTGCGTTTTCCAGATAAGGTTCTCGCTTGCTAACTGAATGCACTTCGCTTCTGGGTCTGATCTCTCTAACGGAGGATCTTCGCAAGTGCGCTGGAACTTCCTGTTACGGCGGACGTCAGCATAAAATGTAAGATTGCTCATTTTGTTTACGACGATTCGTTTCAGGGCTCCTCCTCCCCCATTTTGTAAAAGGGTGTGACGATGTTCGCGTGTAATTCATGACGTAAAATACGGGCCGATATCGAAAGCAGAGCAACTGCATTACTTGACCTACCAGGTTTACGAATACGCTATACTAGAGCTCGCGAGCGCTGTCCAGTGTTTGCCAACTTGTGCATCATTTCGGCTGTCGCGTTAGCTAATGTTGGCTCATGGTGGAGAACGTCGGTAAGTTGTGGCTGGTAACTGTTTGTTCACCCTAAATGATGGCGAATGCTGGCTATGCGCTGTTGTAACGTCAGCCCTGTTTTGCGTCAATCTCAGCTCAATGATCAACATGTCTACAAAATTTTAGTATAAAATAGATGCCTTATATAATGAGAAATCATGATGACTGAGAAAAAACAGGTGCTTTTAGGCAGCTTGACAAGGCTCTTGCACCCTGTATCTTAGACTTGGGTCAGCATTTGGACACTTATCTACCACCATTATAATACATCAGTACAATATATTAACACATACAATACATCAATCAATACAATAGACACAAATCATATATATATAGAATGATTGCAATAACAAAGGTGCGCACTATGATCATCCCGAAAAGTAGAACAGAAGATATAAGGAAAACGATACAGTGAATATATGGTACACAATATATGTACCATCAGAGTCATTCAATGCTCTGGTACCACATATATATGAATATATGCACGCAGATGTGCATGTGCGCTTTGATTAGAGGCCTTTTCCTCTCTATTTTCAACGTTACAATGCTTCACCGATTGTTATATTTAGGACCTTTCACACGTTGGAAAATCTGCGGACTGAACTGACTCACCTCCGGTGGCTTATAGTCGTCCTTTGCAAAATCATCGACGTTGTTGGCTTTCCTCCATGCGATAGACTGCAAAAGAAACCTCAGAGTTCTCATCCTGGCTCACGTAATGAACGCTTTTTTCCCGCAAGTAGAGCAAACAATATTGAGTCTCGTGCTGAGATATGATCTGCGAAAGAGTACTCGCCTTTTTCATCATCTCCTTAGCTTGCTGGATGTCGAAGTTTCGGGCTGTTGTCGAAAGTCCAGGTTGGTCATGCAAGAAAAAAAAAAGAAAAAAGAAAAGCGGGCATGGTTACCAAACGTCAGGCCCAACGCTAATTTTTCTATGGGTGGAGAGCGCAGGTACACAATCCATCATGCGCATCTATTCATACGCGGTGTTTCTGCAGCGGCAAACTTGCCATTGGAGTAACCAAACAAACACGCTCAGATTCACACCCTGCGCACATTATCGTTCATTGTCTACTCAAACGTCCCTTGTACTACACGTTTAAACGAAGTTACCATTAATATTTTCCAAGATGCAAAGCATGTTTTTTCGTAGCGCGGTCGAAACTCTCTAATGGCCTAATACCGGACATCTTTTTCAAAGTCAATACCTATAAAGAGGCCGTGCAACGCTTTCTCAAATATTCATCGAATGGCTTCATAAAAGGAGTTCATTGCCTCACTAATCGACTGCCGCAAAAATTTTTAGAATCCGTCAAGTACGAGCGGAACTACAGGGATATGCCGCATGCTTTAAACCCTTTCTCTTTCCTTTCGTACCAGTGAGCGCGCTGCAAGCTACGCAGAGGGGGGGTGGAAAGGGGGGCAAGAAGCTACGACCGTTCGTCAGCGGTGCGCCTCGTGACCTTGAGCACTTTCTTTACCATTTTTTTTCCGAACGCACGGCAGTGTGATCGCGCGCGATTGCGCGGTCATGTGGCGGCATCCCGTGGCGGCAGCGGCAACTATGCGGCTCACGATGCTCAAATCGGCCAATGGCCATGGACATTGGGTTTATGGCGCGATGACTAGGGTTCATGGCATCATTTGTCGAGGAAAGAGGGAACGATTTCGATCTGACTGAGAATTAATTGCAAACTCCAGGTCGCGTGCTGCGCCATAATGTTTGGCTCGCGTGTTTTCAGGAGCCTCTACTGCCAATCGACAGCGTTTTCTGACCACGCTCTAAAAGTGTTGCAGGGTCTCTTTAAGCATGACGTTTCTTGCAGAAAGAAAATGTGTAATAGCAGTGCACGACATTACGTCGCCTGGTACTGGGATTGGTACCCTGCACCAGAGGCTTAGGTTTCCCATTTGGCCTTTGAAGGAAAAATGGGGGGGAGGGGGGCAGTGAAGTCTAACGAAATGTGCTGAGATTGAGGCACGTGAAACAAATCCGTCATCGAATTGTGATAGAAAGATGGACGTTTGCTTGTGCAAGGTTTATTATATATACTGTGTTTAGAGAAAGAAATGCAGGCGATTTAGATAGAGCACTACATGTATACAGCAGCCGTGGCTCTACTATGGGGGAGCGGTGAGCTACCCCCAAATTGTCAAAGAGGGGGGAGTGTATAAAAGTAGTGCGTACTGTATGTTGTAGGAGAGCCATTAGCCGGCCCTACCTCGCATGTTTGTGCTGATGAACTCATTAAATTCGGGTTTGGAAAAAGGGTGGACAATTCAGTGTATTATATATGTATACTCTACTGTGAGAGAGCAGCGAGCCGTTCCAAGAACTATACTCCGTTTCACAAGCTGTTGGCAGTACTGTGGAAGGTACGGGCGCCCTCAGCCAATCATGACAGAGCGCACTACATAATTGTGTTCCTACGCGAGTGTCGCTTTCGTGAATCTGACAAGTGGCCCCGCCTCTGAGGAAAAATATGTATTATAGTAATTAACTTTTTAATTTTGTAGCAGGTGGCGCTTGGCACCTTCTTCATCAGTTTTGTTTATTTTTGGACGGGCCGACTTCCGTTCCAAAGGAACTGGCCCGGCTTTTTTCGATTAATATTTAGTGTCACCTGTTCCTATGAGTCTCTCTCACGTCAGAGCTTTTTTTTAAATGTTTACGCCACGGGTACAGAAAAAAAAATATTTACTTTAATAATTCAATCAATCAATTTAAGTGAATCATTGAGTCAATTAACGAACGAGTCATTGAATCAATCAATCCGAAGCTTTATTTTCCGACATAATAAAACATGTTCTCTTTTCGTTTTTTTATGTTTGCTACTCTCACTGCAATAGTACTGAATGATCCCGCCCTGTACGCACCATGTAATGATTGGCATGAGCCCGTTAGAAGGGTTCACATCTCATCGTCCTCATCACAACTTGTATCTGGCGTTGCAGCTCCACAGAAACCGGCGGCGACATTGCTCAATGTGCGTCGCTTCTATTAGAAATGCGTTCTGAGAGCGTTCCTTGTACTTGAAGCAAGCTGCTTCAGCATCCTCTGCATCGTCGTTGTGGACGCAGTCGGTAGCGTCTCGTTCTCTTCGAAATGCTGCACCACCTTGGCGATAGTTGGAATTTCACCTTTCTCTAAAAAGATGTGCATCACCCATCGAAAGACGCTCAGGTCAAAATCGTCCAGCTTCTTCGCCCGATCACGGCCTTTCCAATAAGAACGCTTGTTCGGTGGTAGGACTTTGCCCGCGGTCTCCGCCAGCGCTTTCCACCGATAGAGCGTTCGCTCGCTCACCTGGGTAGGTTTTTCCGTCGTCTTGGTGAGTGAATGCACGCTTGCACTCTCCCCGCACTCGACGCGATGCGCTAGCGTTTAAAGCTATCTGCTTCGCCAGCTTGGGAAAATCACGCACACTCGATGGTTGGCTCACCGCCGACATTTTGTGGGACGCGTTGCAGACACACGACCAACTGGGCGACGCCATGTTGCTGAAAAGCGGCGAATCACCACCTCAAAACAAGCTTCCGCTCAGCCGCGTCCATGCGGGCTTTTTCTATTGATTTCACTAATTATTAAAACACTTTGGACGCTTTCAAACATCAATCCTAACCACACTATCACTTTATGCTTTTGTAGAGAGCAAATAGTTCTTGATTGCTAAAAGAGTTGAGAGGGGCTATACGCTGTGCTCACACAGCCCTGACTGGAGTAGAGCTCCAGCTGTCGCAGCACTGCCAACAGCTTGTGAAACTGAGTGTGTTTAGAGAAATTAATGTTCACAGACGGCGGACGAGTATAATAGTTCCCTTCGTTGAGAGTGTAGCCAGTGGTTACGGCTGCTTATATTCGAAGTAGCATACGCTACCTCTAAGGGTTTCCGTGCATTGCACTAGTTTCTCTTCAGGTATTGTCATCATACATAGCAGGGGATGACGCTAGCCGCAGCAAGAATCACTATCCATAAGATGCTTCAGGTGTTCTTGACGTCCTTTAAGCTAACTACACCCGATGCAAAGTTTGAAGCACGCCTCTCTTAAATGTGGTGAGAGAGAAATGAAAAGCTACAACAGATGACGCCTCGATAGATCCCAGCTGGTGATAAACTCGGGGGTCCTCACGTTTCGGCTTCACTTTTAACTATCTGTATGGAATGCTTGGGCGGTGATTTTAACAGCGAAGGTGCTTAGCGAAATCGTTCCTTGTCCTGCGAACAAAAAAAAAATAATAAAAAAATCCACGCATCTCCACGAAGTGAATGATGACGAGTGGGCGAAGCTAGGTCCTAAGGCCCATAATGTCTACGTTGAAGTCGCTGCTTGTATAAAGGGTTTGTGTTTGTAGGTGTTTTATATTGTTCCTTCACAATTATAATTGTTGTTCGTATCTTGTAAACCTTTCTTTTTTATTCACATACACACATGTTTCGACTATAGCAATGATTTTCTAACCACATGGCGGCGGACAGTGAGCTTCGACGACAATCTAAGTCCTAAGGTCCATAATGTGTACCTTAAGTCGCCGACTAGTATAAAGGGTTTGTGCTTCTAGGTGTTTTATACTGTTCCGTCATAATTATAATTGATATTAGTCTATTGTGAAACCTTTTTTTTTTTCGTGTCTCACATCCACGAATCTCCCGGTGACGGACGCGGACGACGACAAGGCTAGGCCCTAAGGAGCTTCGCCCCTAAAAACTCGGTCGGGTATGCGCCACAGGAATACGGTAACCACACTGCTGAGTAAAAACGAAATTATATTTCTTCGCGAGGAGAAACTCTGGCGGTCGTGTAAAAAGCTATCATCATCATGAGCGCAATAACTCGGCCGACGCGCGCTCTCCGTCCTCTTCATCTACTGCTTGGCTCTCAGAATGAGTGCGCCAATTTGCCCGGCGTGGGAATGCAATAACTCGGATGGGCAAGAGAACGTGAACAAAGAAAGAGAAATAAAGAGAGATTAAGAGAGAGAGAGAAAGAAAAAGATAGAAAGAAAGAGAAAGAAGCAGAGAGTAATAACGGAAATAAAGACAAAAATATCGAAAGAAATGGAAAAGAAACAGACAAAAAAAAGAGAGAGAAGAAACAGAGAGCACGACATAAAGAGCGAAACAAAATATATAGAAACAAAGAACGAGAGAGAAAGAAAGACAGAAAGAGAGAGAAAAGCTAGAAGGAAAGAGGAAGCTAGAAATAGAGAGAGAGAGAAACGGAAAAAAGACAGAAAGAGCGAGCAAGAGAAAGAAATATATGTTAAGAGAAAGAAAGAAATAGAAAGAAACAGTGATAAAATCAGATAGAAAAAAAGCAGAGAGAAATGGGAAAAGACAGAGAAAAAAAAAGATAAAAATAAAGAGAAACAAAGAAGGTTGCCCAGCTCCGATCTTCCTTCAGGCTTGGCACCAATAGTGCTAAGCTGCCTTATTTTTTTCTCTCTCTTTTTCCTCACTAACTGGCCACCTAATAAGTGTTTTTTTTTTCTCTCTCTCTCTTTCCTTGTTTGTGAACAAGCTTACTGTTCTACTCCATTTTCGAGGTTAGGTCGGGTGTAAGTGAGGAATGTGTACATAAATACGCTGCTAAGGGAGGCAGTTGCTGCTTTCCTTTCTGACAACCACAAGCCCTCTCGTAGAAACGTATGCTTTGGTGACATTTTCTGTTCATCGATTTTTTTCGCCACTACAACGTCGCGCAGCTCTCGCGGAATAATGTTGTTTTAAGTGCGAATGCACTTTATAAGCGACCCTGAATCCGCCGTCATCCGCGCTCCTCCTCCTCTCCCCTAGCAACGGCGCGAGGAGCGGAGAGGAGCGTCTGTAGCAACGGCGCAGCAACGTCACACCCCACGTGACTGCGCGCGCTCCGCCTCCTCACCGCGGTTTGCGCGGGCGCGCGCCGCTCCCCGCACCGCTCTCCGCGGCGTGACGTCACGGCGCGCTGTGCAGCTGGCGCCTCGCGCCGTGGCTGTGTGTGTGTGTACAATGCATCATGACAACAACACTTTAAATTCATTAATTACACTTTAATCATAACTTTACTCCCTCTCATAGCATCACCCCGTGCATTCGCACTTAACCATGTTCACCCTCGGGGAAATGCTTGGGAGTTTTTTGTTTACGGACAGTAAGCAATCGAGATAGCCACGCACACGCTCTAACTTCCTCCTAGCCGCTGTAGTAGGAAGGTGAGGCCAGCGATACAGCTGTAGCGCAGGATGTTTATCCTTCGGGTAGGCGCTGATTGCGAAGCTGTGTTCGTGGATAGAATACACTAAACGGAGGATGCGTGGTTCACGTTGCGTGAGCTCTGCGAGTTGCCGTAACAGGTACGTGCGTACCTCTGACTATTCGCACTCGCGCGTGACGCACCCATCCGTCCCATCCTTGCTTCCTCGCTGTGCTTGGCCCCGCCCCATCGTGGTGACGTCATCATTGTATTTCACTGGAAAGCTACGGAGGCAACCTTCGTGCCCTTGCTCCAAGTTTCTTAGTTCGGCGCAGCGTACTGGATACTAAGCGAGTGCACCTGGAAACTAAGCGACGGAAAAGAGGGGTGTAGTCGACCTATGAGTTTCCGAAAAGCAATGACAGGTGCTTCCACCACACGCTGCACGGTATAAGGTTTTTGCATCTTACAGCGACTTAAGGTTGAGCAAGTGAGGGGTCATTCATTTTACTGACGTCAAGCGTGCAATAATGGTTTCAAGAACGAAAAGAACACCGCAAATCTTTTTGTGCAGTTCTTTTCATTCCTGTACACCTGTCCACGTTTGAAAGCCCGTGGTGTACTTTTCGTTCCTACAAATGCGTTCGCAAGCCTGCATTCAGCAATACGAAGTGTTCCAGTGCAATGTACACGGAGACGCTGCTGCACGGAACAGTAGACACGCTGAGTGAATCGAGTTGCCTTCAAAACAAAAGCGATTCGGACACGCGCCACTCGATGTGCGCACGCGATCCTTGTGACATCCGTGTTTCGTGTTGTCATTTGGACGCGCTTGGCCGCGGCTCGTCACAGGCAGCGACCGCGTTTCCCCGTTCCTTCACCAGCCGCGCTCGGCGCCATGTCGAGTGCAACATCTTAGGACTATAGGTGGCCAGCGTATGGCCAGGTTTACCATCAGCATCAGAGGCGTGCGCACGAGAGGGGCAGGGGGGGGGCACCCCCCCTTAGTCACCTAAGATGGGGGGGAGGGCGAAGTCTGCCACATACTTTGACTTAGTACGGATGGGGGGCGCTGCGATGGACCTTCACCCCCCCCCCCCTCTAGAAGGAAAATTTTGCGCACGCTTATGATCATCATTATAAACGATGGTCTACTTTTTGTCGGGAATGATTTGTCGTCTCCTCAAGATCCTTATCGTCGTGGACCAAGCGCTCCATGCATGTTCTTTGGCACATGTCGTATAATAATAGTAATATCTGGAGTTTCACGTCCCAAAACCACTTTATGAGGGACGTCATAGTGGAGGGCTCTGGAAATTTCGACCATCTGGCGCCATTTAACGTGCATTGACCGTTGTACCTATATGGTGAAGTAGCGCACTTCGGACGGGGACAAAGAGGACAAGAAGGACACGATACTTGCTACACTCGCAACTGAATTTATTTCAGGAAAAATACTTCATATATATGCGCACCCAAGCATCCCCGAGCGACACAGAAATGAATCGATCCTCAATACTGCACCGACATCACACAGTACAAGGGCCTACGGTATTTCGCCTCTATCGAAATGCGAGCGCCACTGCCGGGCACATCGTATGAGGGATCTAGTTCTTCTAAAGTGAATTCTTTAGAATGAATACAAGTGCTGGAGGAACCAGTTCAACGTTACTCTCCCATCGAAGTTAGGGCACCGCGACTAGGAATTGGAGGCCCCTCATCGCGCTCAGCTGCCAAATGGTTTTGTCAATGTTGATGTTTGAGTCGGGAAGCTTGCTTTTCTTATTTGATTTCATTTATTTGACTTTAAGCATACATAAGTACTGTGCGCATCACATGGAGTAAGGGAGAGATGCTTATTTTAATGAAGCTTTAAGAAAGGATGAGCACTAATACATGACTTGCACGATCGGCTGGAAACAAAAAGGAAGCAAAATTAATTTACAAAACAACAACAACAACAACGACAACAACACCAACGTGTATTCCCATAGGAGAGGTTGAAGATGACGTGGAAAATCGAATGCCTGTTTATGAAAGGTTGTCACATTTGTCTTTCGCAAAAAATACTGCATGATAGCAGCGCGCGAGGATATGACATCGGCTATAGGGCGTTGCAACTTTCGATCGCGTGGCGGAAACATGCTGCACGCACTCGCCTATGTTTGAGATGGGATAACTATAATTTAGGCAAAAGCGCACCCTCTGAGGAGCTCTTACGGAGAGGCAATTGTGGTGATAGGAGGAATGCAGAATACAGAAGTGTGCTTTGATACCGCGAGACGCAAGGAGTGCATGGAAGGTATAGTCCGCATGGTCTGGACCTGCCCTTCCTACAAAGGCTCGAATATAAATGCAGAATCCTGGGAGACCGTATTACTCTATCTTATCCAGCGTACTGTAGCACTACATGTTTGTTTGTTTCTTCAACGCCTTGCACTTTACCAGACTTTTGTGATTATTTTGTATAATGCTTCCACTTTTACTTTCTTGCTGCTATTGTTCATGCTTTTGTTTACTATGTACACCCCCCCCCACCCCCCCGCCCCCCTTTCTATTACTCAGCCACGAAGCAGAACAACGCAATATCATCGGTCTCGCCCCGACCGCCGCCCGGTCCCAAGGGAATCCGGCCGATAATTAGGATATGAATGTGGGCCTCCTCTCTCCTAATTTTTTATGGGCGCGAATGAAAGTTATTAAATGCGAATGCATTTCATAGTCGGGCTATTTCAGGCATCCGGCGTTGGCGTTGTGCGGCGTTGTCCGCGGAGGAGGAGGAGGATGATAGGTTGAGGAGGTGTGCGCGCCGGCAGGTGTTAGATGTGAAGCATCTTATGGCGAAGCTTAATCCGGTGGTGGTGGTGTGCGGCGTGACCACCCTTACTGCGCATGCGCAAACCCTTTCAAAAAATAAAAAACCTCCTCTCTCCCTCTCTCTCCTCTGGGCATCCCTCCCCGCGGCAACCACACCCTCACTGCGCATGCGCCTCCCCTCCTCTCTCCCCTGCTACGCTCCCCCCTCTCTCCTCTAGGCATCCCTGCCCGCGCCGTCCACACTCCCACTGCGCATGCGCGTCCCACCTCTCTCTCCTCTCCTACGCTCCCCCCTCTCTTCTCTAGGCATCTCTGCCTGCAGCGTCCACACTCCCACTGCGCATGCGCCCCCCCCCCCCTCTCTCTCTCCTCTCCTACGCTCCCCCCCCTCTCCCTCTCTCGACTCGCGACGCCGACACAGGCAGCGTCTGCTAGCGAGTTTGCTAGCAGACGCTGCCTGCGACTGCTAGCGTCTGCTGCTCGCTAGCAGACTGGCGTCTGCTAGCGAGCAACGTCTGCTAACCGACTGCTCGCGCTGCACAACCGTTCACTGGCCACCCCGTATATATGGCAATGGATCTTGACCTCCAAGGTGGTGCCGGTGGGAGATTTCTCCTGTGCGTTGTTGAACAATAAAAATTCGCAGCGTGCGCCTTAACTAAAAGCGGACTGCGAGTCTCTGTGTCCAGTCGGAGTCTTCTGTCTCTCACTGCACATTAGCAGCGATTGGTATGTTCCAGTAGGAAACACCGCTCCATCGCTGCTTGCTTTACGCATCCCCAGTTTTAAATGCGAATGCATTTCTTAGTCGGGCTATGTCAGGAATCCGGCGTTGGCGTTGTCCGCGGTGGCCTCGGCAGGTGTTATAGTGAGTGGAGAGGAGGAGCGCGCTCTGGTGCGTGAGGGCGCTCGCATCGCGGGAGCTCGGCGGAGCTATATATGAAAAAAAATTTTTTTTAAATAAAAAAAAGAAAAAATAAGAAAAAGAACAAAAGAAAATTAAGAAGAAATTAAAAAAAATAAAAAAAGAAGAAAAAAAACAGAAAAAAAAGCAAAAAAAAAAAAAAAAAAACAGGCGCTGCGCCGTGCTCCCGACCAGGCTGCAGAAATTTGGCGCCTTTTCCTTCTTCGAACCACAACCACCATATATAAATGGAGTGAAGCGCGCGCGAAATGCATTCGCATTTCCTCACGATTCCCTTCGGGGAGGTGGGGGGCATTTTTTTTCTATCTCTCTGTTTGTCGGTGGCATATTTAATATGAGGAAATTATAGCGCCAAAACACCTTTTCAGACATAGAAAACCCACCATGAATATGAAGGTTAGCCTCCACAACCATTAGTAATACGTCGTGAGTGAATGCGGCTAAGGCTAACTTTCGCCCGAAACGTGTTCCTGAAAGTCACGTTTTTGGGGATAAGAGTCAACTCATAGGCGTGCGCACGGGGGGAGCGGTCGCCTCCCTCCTAGTCGCCTAAGAGGGGGGGGGGGGGGGCGCAAAGTCAGCCCCATAATTTGACTTAGGGGGGGGGGGGGGCGGTTAGGCGCTGCGAGGAGCCTTCGCCCGCCCTGAATGGGAATCCTGCGCACGTCTGCCAGTGAAGTAACTAGACATGTTCGAAGCTAGTGTAATGCCTTCGAGTAGGTATAATGAGTTCGAGAGATGCTGGCGAAGAAGACGGGGCTATGGTTTGAAACCAGTGCCCGATTACATGATTGAAAGATGTGGAATAACGACGTTTTCTTCAACCACGCCAGTCGTCTACGACTGCGAAGGGTTGTATAGTTATTCGCATTACTATCGTGCTTCATAAGCAAAGGATGTCATTGAACAGTTTAGCCTTATTTCAGGTCAGCAAATAGCTGACGCTGGCATCTCAAAATAATTTACTTGGGTGGGCCATCGCTTCTGAGTTTATGGCGTTATCATCGCGCAAATTTTGGGTAAAAGCACTATATATACCACGATCAATTCCATCGCAATAAGAAAACATCAACAAGAACAACAACTTCGTGAAGTTAGTAATTTCAACCAGACTTAAATCGAAACAATACAGATGTTCAGGAGAGAAGAAAGGCTTGGACTGATTTCAAAAGGTGATACACGAAGGAATGTCGTTGAAGTCAACGTGTCGACGAGGGAACTTTTTATCATATCGAAGGCCATGTACAATTGTCGAAACGTAGGCTCCAGCGACATTCTTTGTACAAAATCTTCCCATAGTTGCACCTTAATGAAGTGTCGCAGGCAGTTCCTATCATTCTAAGTACACCATTGAAGTGGCGCTTCAGAATCTTCGGTCCCGCTCTTCCATCTTCGATTATTATAATGTCCTACAACCGAACACGTACTGTACTGCAGATCTGCGTTGTCTCTTTTTTCATTTCATGCATGTGTCACGGTCATTGCACCTTCGAATGCACGCGTGGACGGGCTCTCGTGACGTCATCCATTTGCGTCATTGTCATACATCATACGTCACGTGCGCAGCGTGTTCTCAACGGAAAAAGGGAGCGAGAGATATAGGGTTCGCGAATCACGCGTAAGGTCAGCGGTCGTGACGATGCTTACGCAAGGAGGACGTCGCTCTGTATGTGCTCACTTATGTCATGCGGGCACAAGTTTATCACGGAGAAAGTGCTCTACACTTTGTTTCGTCAGGGGCCCGACAGCGCGGGAAGACCGCCAGTGCGACCCGGCACGCCTGTCCGTTGGTACATCCGGGGAATCCGGCGGGTATCGTCGGGTCGTCCTTGTGTCGTCGTGCCAAGAATTGGAATTTCGATTACTAGCGTTCGCCGAGGGGTGGTGGTTACGAATAACATAATGACCTCGGCTACACGTGCTACACGGATAAAGATATGCAAGAGGGGTATAAACATAAAAAAAGTCTGGCATTGGAAGCATCGGCACCCCTAGCTGGCATCCGTTACGGGCAAGGAAACGAGATAGCACTATTAGTCGCGCGTCTATTTTAGTAACGGAAGCGCTTATTTCCTCATAATATTTACCAGCTAGCACTATGCTTAGGTATGAGTCAGCGCGCCTATGAGAAGAGCACAATGTTCGCTGTTTTTCGTATACTACACGCGAAAGTGCGTGCAGTGTTTTTTTTTTCCGCCGCGTTTTCTTTCTTTCTTTTTTTAAATAGAGTGTAGTTTTTATTCGTACATTGCTGCGAAGTTTACGCTCATATAGAGCGCGTAAAATCCGGAGTGCAGTTTGAATGTTTAAATAACTGTTTCTGTTTTTTATATTTACCTTTTAAATTAATTAGTGTACTTATTTATTTGCCAGAGCTGCCGCAACAAGTAAGGCTGAGAGCACGCACGCACGCACACACACACACACACACGCACACACACACACACACACGCACGCACGCACACACACACACACACACACACACACACACACACACACACACACGCACACACACCCACAACCCCCCCCCCCCCCCCACACACACACACACACACACTCTCTCTCTCTCTTTCTCTCTCGCTCTGGGGGTAATAGAGGTATGAGTGCAACCATGCCGGCGTCAGAACAACTTTGCATCTCCGGCTAGCTAAAACATGACGGAGTGGCAAAGATTAGCCTATCCAGCGCAAGTTGTGCCTTTTCGATTCGCTCACTAAGCCAGCTGTTTTTAGTCGAGGAAATTCTGGACATTACATTGCATCACATTTCGCAGACTAGAAAACTATACGGCATTGCTTGCAACTTCGGAGTAGCTTGCCGGCAGCGAACTAGAAAAATGAAAGGCCGTGAAAGCAGCGCCATTTACAGCCTTAACCGAAGCTGTTGTCAGTTTGCCGTGGTAGGGCGCCGAGACAGTCAAGCTAATGAAACCGTATTCTTCTCAGGTTGGCCGAAGGTTAAGAAAGGGAAAATAGACAAACGCCCGATAGTAGCGCGAAGCCACAGAGAAATCCATACGGTTTTCTCAGAAAGAAAGCCTCTTAGTCGCCGAAAAATTCGTCCTGGTCCGGGGTTCGAACACAGGACCAACGCCTTTCCGGGGCGGTCGCTCTACCTATTGAGCTAATCAGGAAGCTAGCAGTCGGCAGCGTGAGGGCGAATTTACCGACAACTAGAAGCACATGGGCACATAGTAATGCTACATTACTATTTCCCCATGATGTGCTTCGAGTTGACGACAAATTCGTTCTCCTTCGCCTTAACCGAGCGAACGAGCGCAGCGAAAGATCTCGCTCGAGCACCTCGAGCGACGCGACGCTGTTCTTTTGCCCTGCATTTCGCGCCACCTGAAACAGAAAAAGAATTAAATATAAATAAATGAACAAGAAAGTTAGAAAAATAAACAAAATAAAAATTTAAAAAAAAGTCACAGTTTCGCCACAAGGCGAAGCAATGAATGCGATAGCAATAAATTGGAATGTCAAGTGACGAATGGCAAGCAGGTCGAAAGTGCAGCGCGCTGCTCACGCACGCATGACGCATGAAAACAACACGCACAGGACCAGAGCGAACTAAAAACATTCACAGCTCGACACTTAACGCGCTGCTAAAACAAAAACGACGCACGAAACGTATTCACAGGTACAGACGAGCGCGAACTAACAAGTGTCACAGTTTTTAGTTCGCTGTGTTTGTAAAGCGTGCTCTTTTCGCAAACGGGGGACTGCAGCGAGTGATGTGACCTTCGCGCGCCCCGTAACTACAACGCTATCGTTCCGCCGAAAGCCCCCTTCTCCGCCACCGCCAGATAAGCGCGCGCGCACGGGCATCTACCCTCCCCCCCCCCCTCCCTTCGCGCAAAGTGCAAGCCGGAGAGTAGGAGCGCCTGAGAGCGGGCGTCGCGACGAACGGGGCGCCCAGCTAAGCCCCTCCGAGCGCGGCCTATGCGCCATCTCGCTGGTAATGCTGAAAACACGCTGAAAACTCGCTGTATATAAATAGCTCGCCGTTTGAGCGCTTGAAGGACGTTCGCCTTCGTGGCTGAAAGGGTAGCGCCGCGCGCTGCAGGCCGAGAGGTCCCTGGTTCGATGCCGCGCGTCGGAAACATTTTTCTGAGTTATTTTTCTTTGAGGTTTTTATAAATATATAGATACATATACATATACGGGACATGACGGCGATGGCGACGGCGAAAACCAGCCGAGAGTGTCCATATAATTGCTATCGCAATAAAATAAAAATGGTTGTCTGTAACTACATGCACTGCCACTGGGTCAATCACATCTAAGGTGAACACGCCATTAGTATTCAAAAAATTAAAACTAGGGCGTTTATTATACTTTCAGAGGGAACTGGGCTTAATCATGGTGTCGATAAAACACAATACTGCTTTACCGAACTAGTTATTAAACATCAGCTTCTATGAGGTCTTGAATACTAATGAAGTGTTCACCTTGGATGTGGACGACCTTGTGCATACATGTCTCCCTCAAATGCTTGGCTTCAATAGATCGCGAAATGAAAACACGCGCAGGGCTGCGCTCAAATTTGGCATTAGCGAGTGCCGTGATTGTCGGTAACATTTCTTCTTAAAGGGGCAACACTTTTTCAAGTGTTCAAATCGACTGCCGCAAAATATTTTTAAATCCTTCCAGTACTAGTGGAGTTACAGAAATCTGTCAAACACTTCAAGCGCTTTCTCTCTCCTTTCGTACTAGCGAGCGCGCTGAAAGCTACGCAGGGAGAGTGATGAGAGTGATGACAAGGGAGCAAGAAGATAGGTCCCTTTGTCAACGCGCGTCATGGCCTTGAGCACTTCTTTTTTTCAACGAACGCGCGGCTTGCGACCGCGCTCACGGTCATGTGGCGGCACCCCGCGGCGGCCACGGCAACTACGAAGCTCACGACGCTCACATCAGTCAATGGCCGTGGACTCTGGGTTTATGTCGCGGTCATTTGGGTATATGATATCATTTGTCGAGAGAAGAGGAAACGA
This sequence comes from Rhipicephalus appendiculatus, assembly GCA_030522465.1. Lineage (NCBI taxonomy): Eukaryota > Metazoa > Arthropoda > Arachnida > Ixodida > Ixodidae > Rhipicephalus > Rhipicephalus appendiculatus. The sequence goes on along the minus strand of JALIZH010032945.1, from coordinate 18,402,702 downwards.
CTTCTAGCTGACTCTGAGAATTAATTGGAAATTCCAGGCCGCGTGCAGCGCTGCAATGTTTGGTTCACGCACGTGTTTTTGGAAGCCTCAACTGCCGATCGCGGCAGCGTTTTCTGACCATGCTGAAAAAGTGTTGCTGCGCCCCTTTGAGAGTCCTTCGCCATTGGCTGGTTGGCCTCCCTAACAACATACCTAGCAATACCATTGGCTGAAATTATTTCTTACAAACAGTTATGTATAGCGTAAAACGTTGGTATTTCTGTGAATACAGTCTTTGATGCGTGTTGACTCACCCCTGAGCCACCTGAGGCAGTAATAGTCGTCATCGTCGTTGTTCAGCAGGTCTTTGCACACCTCCCGGAACTGCAAACAGAAAGAACTTCTAAAGCACGACGTTCTCACGGGCATAAAACTGATAAATGTTCCTAAATTGTCTCTAATGTATTTCGCTCGAAAAACATTTTCTTGCGTCTCTTTGCATACGCTTTGAATGACACACTGCTGAACAAAGGTATACAACAAACAAGGTAACACAAAAATCAATGAGCACGCTAACGATACAATAAGTGTATTCTATAGCTTACCTGGTTTCGTATTCCGAACAACACGCTTGAGTGACTTTCATTGTATCGTTAGATTATTTCTGTCTTGGGTTGTTAGTATAGACTTTGAGTATTTTTCGGTCGTATGGAATAACACTGAAGTTGTTCCTGAATATAAAATCCACCACAAGAGGCGCGAGCGGTGGCGCTGGCTCGCCCTACAAGGGTTAAAACTGGTACACCTACAGACGCAAGAAAAGCGATGGCAAATCGATTCCGCATTTGTTCGTTTGGTAAAAAAGATCGCGCGATTAACGCGTAACGGCGGCTTTCGATAGCACCGGCGGCAAGTTGTTTTCATCCTTGGTTTCATCGATCCCAGATCCGCAAAGCTGTTTCCTTCGTTTTCGCTTTCCGTTGGCCTCGGTTTTGGGGTCTGCTGATTGCCTTGGTGCGGCGTAACGACTTGCCCCGGTTTTCGTTGACTGCTATTCAGCAACTGTGGTTGTTTAATATTGTTACGAGGAAAACTATATTTACAGATTATGTGACATCAGCGCAAGAAAGGACAAAGGACAAGGAAGAACCACAGACGAGCGCTCGTTCGTGGTTCTTCCTTGTCCTTTGTCCGTTCTTGCGCTGGTGTCACCACATAATGGACCACCAACTTGCCCAAAAATTTGCTCTCTTAAGTTATATTTACAGATGTTTACATTAAGATGCAGTGGTGGATGTCAGACTGGCCTCTGTTGTTGTTGTTGTTGTTGTTGTCGTCGTCGTCGTCGTCGTCGTTGTTGTTGTATGCTCTGTCATGGCTCAAACCCACTCTGGGGAATTGGCCCAGAATTGATTATACGTATGAATTTTTTTAAATGTTTTTTGAGTATTAATGACTGATAAACAGAAAAAAATTACACGTAAAAAAGGAAAGACTGCAATAACTGTTTTTTCAATCATTCAGATCACACACATTAACCGTTATCCCGAATAGAAATTAGAATAATAAAATAAAAAGATGGTTCAACTTCTTTATATTAAATCATTACTAATATAGGAATACTGTCCATTTATGACTTCGTCGTTGTCGACCCTCGTCTACCTCACAGAGCGGGCCCCTCTACTGCCTTGTGACAGTAACCCTCTACTGACGTGTGACACTACCCCGCTGCTCCACCAATGATGTTACGAGAAAGACTTTATTCAAGCGAAGCTCGTATTCGCGTGACTCGTATCGCCGTTGGTGTGGCTGTCGATGTACGCGAAAACTTAGGCCGGTCTGTGCCACAGAAATCGGGCTAACTCCACTGCTGACCACTGGACCACCGAGGATGCAATAAGCCGTGCGCGCAAAAAAAAAAAAAAAATGCCTCCACCTCCCCAAAGGGAATCGTGAGGAAATGCGAATGCATTTCGCGCGCGCTTCACTCCATTTATATATGGTGGTTGTTTGTTGTGGTTCGAAGAAGGAAAAGGCGCCTAATTTCTGCAGCCCGGTCGGGAGCACGGCGCAGCGCCTTTTTTTTTTTGCCTTTTTTGTTTTTTTTTTCTTCTTTTTTTTTATTTATTTTTTATTTTTTTGTTCTTTCTTTCCTTTTTTTTATTTTTTTTATTTTTTTTTTCATATATAGCTCCGCCGAGCTCCCGCGATGCGAGCGCCCTCACGCACTTGAAATGCATTCGCATTTAAAACTGGGTATGCGTAAAGCACGCAGCGATGGAGCGGTGTTTCCTACTGGAACATGCCAATCGCTGCTAATGTGCAATGAGAGACAGAAGACTCCGACTGGACACAGAGAATCGCAGTCCGCTTTTAGTTAACGCGCACGCTGCGAATTTTTATTGTTCAAGAACGCACAGGAGAAATCTCCCACCGGCACCACCTTGGAGGTCGAGATCCATTGCCATATATACGGGGTGGCCAGTGAACGGTTGTGCAGCGCGAGCAGTCGGTTTTTTCAACCAAGAAACTCGCTAGCAGACGCTGCCTGTGTCGGCGTCGCGAGGCGAGAGAGGGGGGAGCGTAGGAGAGGAGAGAGAGGGGGGGGGAAGCGCATACGCAGTGGGGAGTGTGGACGCTGCGGGCGGAGATGCCTAGAGAAGAGAGGGGGGAGCGTAGGAGAGGAGAGAGAGGTGGGACGCGCATGCGTAGTGAGGGTGTGGTTGCCGCGGGGAGGGATGCCTAGAGGGAGAGAGGAGGTTTTTTATTTTTATTTTTTTAAAGGGTTTGCGCATGCGCAGTAAGGGTGGTCACGCCGCCCACCACCACGACCGGATTAAGCTTCGCCATAAGATGCTTCACATCTAACACCTGCCGGCGCGCACACCTCCTCAACCTATCCTCCTCCTCCTCCTCCGCGGACAACGCTGGACAACGCTGGACAACGCCGGACAACGCTGGACAACGCCGGACAACGCCGGACAACGCCGGACAACGCCGGATGCCTGACATAGCCCGACTATGAAATGCATTCGCATTTAAAAAAAAAAGAACATGCGTACAGACGGAATCACACTTGTCTAGAGCGCCCAGCCGGCCGCTGCACCTGCCGTTTTCTGCAGAAATGTGCAAATACCGACGCCGTAACGATACCAAACATGGTCATACCACACGCTAGGCCCTGGTGCTATACATTCAAGCATGGACGGAAGCTTGTAGCTAACGTGAGGTAGAAGCTGTGGCCAACAACAGTGTCGACAGCCACGCGCTCCGCTGCTCTAGACAAGTGTGATTCTATCCGTACTACCCCAGAAAATGGGCAAATCCCAGCACTCGTCACTGGTCCACTAAACCGAGAAATACTATATAGTGAAACATCTAGACGGTTCCTTAACCTCCATGCCGTCCGATTCACGGCATGGAGGAAGGACAATGTTAAGAGGGAGCATAGCGCAGTGTCAAAGAATGAAAAGCAGTATGTCACGCATGCACACGACAAGCTCCGATTGGCCCCTTTTTTCCCGATAGGGGAATGGCTCCTGAATTTTGTTTGACAGATATCTACATGCAGAAGCAATGGCGGATGTCAATCAGTAGCCTGCCTATATTTGACATCGTTGTTTTCGACCCTTGTCTCCCTCCCAGAGTAGGCCCCGTCTACTGTCCTGTGACAATATTGAAAATAATAATTGTTGGGCTTTAACGTCCCAAAACCACGATATCATTGTGAGAGACACCGTAGTGGAGGGCTCCGGAAATTCTTGACCACCTGGGGTTCTTTAACGTGAACTTATATCTAAGTACACGGGCTTCTAGCATTTTCTTCTCCGTCGAAAATGAGGGCAGCCGCTACTGGGATTCGAATCCGCGACCTGCGGGTCAGCATTAGAACACCATAATCATTGTAGACCACCGTGTCGGGTGAATATCGAAAATCATACCGGCGTAAACAAAGCTACGCTAATCACTCGTACCCCACTCCGCACAATGTGTACAGAAAAGAAGGAACAGTATATGATGGACATCGAATCGAAGGAGGCCGTTCGCGGGCACGTGCACTTAACGAAAGCTCGAGTGCGCTCGGTGTTTACGTTCGTCCTCGAGGGCATTAAGTGCGTCACGCCTCCTTTCCGATAAGGCCGCGGGGGGCATAAATTTAGCTCATAACTCTGCCAGGGCTCGTTCGCTTCCTCGTCCATTGAAAGGGAACGGTGCGTGATCGGTGTGCTGTGGCATTGAAAAAAGAAAGAAAATTGAAACATAGTAACCGGGTTTCCCTATCCTCGATATTTAACCAGGAAACGCCAAATCAGAAGGTCCCAGCTTTTTTGCACTACCGTACGGACACACACCGGATGAGCTCGAACGCGTGAGAGCTTTGTTATTGAAGAGCGCCAGGGAGGCAGATAATACAAAGAAGGAAACAACGGGAAAGTGCGCTTGTTTTCTCTGCCCGCATCTGTGACGCAGTTTAATAATAATTGACAGCCCGTTATTCAAGCGAAGCTTGTTATGAATCACAGATTTTTGTGGTGGCGGCGGCGGCGGCGTTGTATGCGAAAAACTCGGCGCCGGCGAGTGTACACAAATACGGCCCTCCATGTTGCACCGGTTTCGTGCGTGATTGTATGCCCCGTTTTCCGATAATCGATGCTCTCTAGATCGTAGGTTTGCCGGCGATCAGCCGTTTCTGATATGGAAATCTGATTCTTTATCGTGATCACTTTTTCATTCAGGTCGCCACATTTCACTGTTGCCTGGATATGAATCCGTGACCGTCGCTGTTGGCAGTCACAATTGAAGTGCTGAGCTGCTAAGCACGTGGATGAAGTTCCGATTCCCGGGATGGAGGAAGGAAACAATTAGGAGGGAGCATTGCGCAATGCGATTAAAATAAATAAGGAAAAGTAATAGGTCAGGCACGCGCAGGCCAAGGTTTGCTTGCCCCCATTTACCCGGTACGGGAAGGACTCCCGAAGTTTTTTTATTGTTTTAATATTATTACACAGCCTTTATATTACCAATGTACATAGGCCTTAGTTTACCTTGGTTAGCGTAAGCGTACCTTAGACGTTTTCTGAATAGGTTTCGACCTCCGTAAACCCAAACGCCAGTGAATCGCGTTCTGACCTCCACGAACTCAACACGAAGGAGCTCTGAGGGTGGCTTCGATGCGCGCGCTGTTATATATAAAGAGAGGCCGATACCCTAACCCGAACAGTA